>VZRV01008495.1:0-213367 GCA_013398115.1 Falcunculus frontatus | reverse complement strand
TCTCTGTGTGTGTCTGTGTGTCTGTGTGTCTGTGTGTGTGCAGTGGCTGCCGAGTGACTTTCTGTTAGAGTCAGTTTCGGAAGATCCTAGCACCCACCCAGAACACCCCCGGAACCGACAAGCTGGTGCTTCCCTTGCTTTTAGCATCATAGCATTCCCATAATCCAGCCCACCTCCTGCTCCAGCCAGAGCCACCTGGTCACTTTATGCTGTTTCTTACACGGCAGGACCGTGGACAGCTCTGGGATCCACTGCGCCCCCGCCCCCCCCACCCTCCCGGCTTTCCCCGCCATCCTCTGGGAGATGTAATTACATTCCCTGAGGAAAGAGGCTAAAACAAATGATGTGCCACCCTCTGTTCGAGGTTGCAATTCGGAGAAGACAACGACAAGTTTCAATACACTGCAACTCTCTCCTGCCAGATGAACAAACAACCATGGAAATAAACTTTCGGGAAGAATTTGTCCACGGAAAGCTGGGTTAAGCATTGGAATGGACTGCCCAGGGAGGTGGTGGAGTCATCATCCCTGGAGGTGTTCAAGAAATGACTGGAAGTAGCACTCAGTGCTTTGCTTTAATTGACAAGGTGGTGATTGGTCAAAGATTGGACTTGATGACCTTGGAAGTCTTTTCCAACCTTAATGATTCTATGGTTCTGTGAAATCACAGCAGCTGCTAGGATCATATTATTTTGTTATTTTAAGATATTGTCAGACGCAGCAAATAGGTTTTGAGCTTTTTAGCTATCAAGCTAAAACCAATTTTATTCTTCACTTAAAACAATTCCCAAACCATATGCAAATCCAGGGCAAACTAATGAACATCCAGAGCAGCAGGAAGCTATTAACACAGTGGGAATGCACTGGATTGAATACTCCCCAAGTAATAAGCACAACGTAACAGCAAGCTACTTGAGTCTACAGCCTTTCCCTCCACTTCATTTTTGGGGCGTACTTCAGCCCCAGTTTAAAGGCTAGGTGGAGGAGGGACAGCTTCCTAACAGCAAACATTTGAGCCTTGTGACCTGGAAGAGGATGGGGTAAAAGAGCAAACGACTCGGAGTGTACCAGCAGGGAATATCCCAGTCCCCAGTAGGGATGAGAGGTTGTTAATAAGGCTCATGTTGAACCCACTCTCAGTACCTGCTAACATACAACACTAACACTCAAACATGATGACTGCAGCTTCCCTGCAGCATTTCCAAAGATATATCCTTCCCAGGCTTGTTTCTCTGGCTGAAAAAATTACTTCATTCTGCCTCTTGTACTCACACTTCTGCTTTAGTTTTCATCCCTTTACCAAGACATGTCATACAAGAATTGTCATGATCTTTCACATTTTGAAAACTGAGTTGTCTGATATTGATACTCCCCAAACTCAAGCTTCTAAATTTTTCTTTAGCTTTCTTTATTCACATGAGGAATCTCATGGAAAAAGACAGCATGGGTTGCTTGTTGGATTTTGATAAGAGATACATAAAATCACAGAATGTCCTGAGCTGGAAGAGACCTTAAAGGTCATCTTGTTTCAACACCTTTCACTAGACCACGAGGTTCACTCTGAGGTTGCTCAGAGCCCCGTCCAACCTGGCCTTGAACACTTCCACGGACGGGGCATCCACAGTGTCTCTGGGCAACCTGTGCCAGTGCCTTCCCACCCTCACAGGGAAGAATTTCTTCCTAATATCCAATGTAAACCTACTCTCTGTCAGTTTCAAGCCATTCCCTCCTGCCTTGTCACTACATTTAACTATGTCCTCTGGTTTCATCTTCCCACGGTATCTCTAATTTTTTTTTCGAGCTCTCTAAGTCAATTAAAGAGAGATATTCAATTGTTGTTGCTCTCCACTCAGGTCTAGATAATCTTTAAAGGGCAGACAAAAATGATGGTAAAATGACTTTTTGAATGTTGTACAACATATTCCTTCTCAATTGTGTCCAGCCAAAAATAGTCACACTTAGAGAAAATGCTTTTTCCCCTGGGCATATAATCTCTTATAATATGGCCTGTAATTAGAAAGCCAGATTAGGTTCTTTTCTCTGTTTTGTATCACTAGTAAAGATTCTACACAAGTGGACCACCTAGACCTTCCATTCTTGTATTGGTCCTCTCACAATGCCATTCATGACACCTGGATACAGTAGATATTAGACCATCCCACTGCTAACAGCCAAGTTAGCAACAATATTGTGCCCTTTTTTTCCCAGTAAATATGATTGTAGTGACTCTAGAATATGCAGAGAACAAGTAGATTGAACAGACTCCTTTTCACAGCATCCCTCTTGTAATCTTACTTACATTTTCATACCCTTCAACATAGCTCTGTACTCCTTTCACCACATACAAATGTGACTCTGTCTTGGACTGCCAGAGCCTACATATTCTCTTCTTTTTCACTCAGCTTCTCCTTTTTGTCAGCAAAGCAATGGCACGTTTTCAATGGTGTTTCATTTCAGAGCTAAATCCCAAAGAGGAACCTTACCAGAATTACTGGGTTTCATTAAGCTTTTGTATGAAAGTCTTGGAGGCCTGTGAAGTTTGTAATCTTTCATAAATCAAGATTCAACTGAAAAGTTTATGGATATTAAGAAATTAATGGCCTGAATTTTTCATTCATGAAATAGTTTAGTGGCAAAGCTTCCACTTAAGCAGTGAGAATTTTCACCAAGGTTTCATTAAGCCTGAAGAGGACACTTGTAAATACAACTGACTGGCAGACTCTGCACTACAAATATTCCAGTGAAGAGGAGGTTGTTTTACAACACTCTGCTAAAGATAAATTAGCAACGATTCTACATCAGAATTCAAAATGGGCAAGTCTTTCACAACGAGTTTGGCAAAGTGGTGGGTCACAGGCTACACTGTTTTGTTTAAATCACTTCTCCCACTCCTACTTAAAATTCAGACATCCAAATTCACTACATGAAAGAAATGCAAGAACTCCACTGAACTTGCAGTAATTCATATGTAACAGGACTCCACACAGAGCTCATTCCACTACAGAACAAGCACAAACCCACTCTGTGCTTCAGAGCAGGAGCTCTACTTTGTCAGGTCAGACAGGGGTAGAGATTAAACACTCCCTCAGGCCTCTCAAGCCTCAGATACTATAAATGCCTCTCATCCCAGGGAGTGGCCCAGGGAATAGCTCCACACAGTTTTGTACATTGGGTGTATAAAAGGTGAAAGAATCCCCTTTCCAAGAGCATTGCAAAGGAAGATGCAAGATTTCAGGCAGACAGCTCTCAGCACTTCTCCCTTTCTCCCTGCTGCCACACACAAGAATATATTCTAAAAATGAAGGCACACAGGCAGACAGACAAAAAAAAAAGAGGTTTTAGCTGAGACCTGTAGAACAGGTTGATATGAAGGAGATACCTCTAAGGCAAAAGCTCACACTGTAGTCAGATAAAACCCCCCCTGTAATTCCTAACATGAAGCATATGTACACATGAAGAAACATCAAGCCCTAACATGGAGAGTTTTCAACAGAGATTTCCTTGGTAGATACAATATTTTCAGTTACTTCCAAACTGCTGAATGATGTAATTGTATATTCATATGTATCACACACATGCATCTACAAAGAGAGACTATAGCAACAAAAATGCAATTATAGACCATAGTATCTGGGAATAAGCAATAAACAGAGAAAACTACAAACTCCATAAATGAATGAAAAAAATACTGCCATTATTTTGTAATAAATATATGAGAAGAGGAAGTGCTCAGTGCTGACCCAGCAGATGAGGTAATAGCCTGCGCAGCCAATTGGGCATCCTTGAATTCATTTTCTCTAAACATTGTTCTAATTTATATCCATTTTCACAGCCACAGAGGTGCCTTAAAGAACCTAAAGCACAAGAGTAAAGCTGAGCCATTCAATTAACAGCCCAAGCAGCTGTGGGGATAGAAATTAAAATTATTTTCTCCGTAAAAATCTGTAATTTCTACAGTGAGTTTTAAATTTGAAATATTCTATGTATTAATTTTAAATTGAGGATAATTTAGGCTAGCATTTCTCAGCATTCTGATTGCATTCAGGATGTGTGTTACGTTTAATTTCTGTTTTGATTGTTCATGGGTTTCCACGGTTTGGCTTGGGATCTGATCTCCCAGCAGCCTTTCCATGGCACTCCAAGCACAGAATTCCAAACCCCAGAGAACCTACAGGCTGCAACACAGCCTCTACTGCAGCTGCTTCATTTTCTGTTCCTTCCCTCAAATGAAGGTTTCTCTCCTCCATCCAAATGAAACTACTGCAAGTCCCAAAAGAGGGGGAAGAATATCAAAGTACAGCATAAATTGCTCTTAACACACCACCAAAGTGAAAAATAATTTTCACTCAGCTCATCATTTTTGCAGAGACAGCCTTTTTCTCCCTCGAATAAGTAGCTAGACATCCACTGAAGGCAAAACTCAAAGACACGGCAATCAAAAGACATATTTAAAGTAAACCCTGTGTTTTTAAATTTATTCTTTCTGACAGGAATTTGGAGTGCACTGCCAATAAGCTGTAGTTAGGCATATTTTAGTGAAAAGAAAAAGACTCTGAAAGCATAATTTCAGAGAAAATGCTTTTTGAAAGACTTTCTGGTGGAAAGGCTATTCATCAAAGCCAAACACATACCTTTCACATTTTTACAAGTTTTACTGTATTTAGCTTCTCTGAAAGGACAACAGGATAGTAACATACTTGCCAGAATATGAAAGAAATTTCTTAAATTTACAAGGAAAAGGGCTATGAAGTCACTGACTTGGATTGCTGCCAAATAAAGAAAGCTGCACAACTTATTTTTTCCATATTTACTCAAGTTTCAAGGAGATTTCAAAAATGAACCCCACCTGACCCACTAATGAGATATTTAACAAAATAATTTTATATGGTTTCCAAAACCCTGATCCGTAGAGCATTAAAATAACATCAAATTAACTTGAAAATTCCACAGACAAATGTCATCACAACATGCTAATTGAAAATGGAACCAGGGTATTTTTATGATGTGAAAAGATCAAAACAGCACACAGAAACAACTGGAGAGAGCAAAAGAAAAACATAATCACCGAATCATTTAGGATGGAAAGGACCTCCAAGGTCATCAAGTGCAACCTTTGAGCCATCATCACCTTGTCAACTAAACCAGGGCACAGAGGGCCACATCCAGTTGTTTCTTGAACACCTGCAGGGGTAGTGACTCCACCACACTCTTTACCATCTGAGGTCCTCTTTCACAACTAAATTTTACTGGATAAAACTAGAAGCAGCTGTGGCTTAGGTCAGGCAAATACAGAATGTACCAAAACCTCATACAGGCATTTAAAAACTCATAGAATTGTGCACTGTTCCTTCAGACATGGCAAACCAAACATATAATGCGTATCATAGAAGTTAATTCCACAGGAGCTCTGCTCTAGGTTACAGATTCACAGCCTGCCTGAAGTAAGAAGGGCCCACGGTGGTCATCTGGTCCCACCTCCCTGCTCAAGCAGGACCATGCCAGAGCACATGGCACAGGATTGTGTCCAGATGGTTCCGGGATATCACCAGTGAGGGAGACTCCACACCCCCTCTGGACAATCTTGGTCACTGCACAGGGAGGAAGTTCTTCCTTATATTCAGGTAAAACTTCCTGGGAATCAGTTTCTGCCCATTCCTCTTCCCATTGCTGGGCTCCATGGAGCAGAGCCTGGTCCGTGCTCTGAGCCCTCCCTGCAGATACTGACAGACAGGGATGAGGTCCCCTCTTAGCATCTCCTCTTGAGGCTGAACAGCCCCAGCTCTCTCAGCCTTTTCTCATCAGAGAGATGCTCCAGTTCCTAAATTATCTTTGTTTCCCTGCAGGAGCTCCATGTCTCTCCTGTCCAGAGGAGCCCAGAACTGGACACAGCACTTCAGGGTGATCCTCACCAGGGCTGAGCAGAGGGGCAGCATCACCTCCCTGACCCGCTGGCACTGCTCTTCCCAATGCACCCCAGGATACCACTGGCTTTCTTGTCCTCCAGGGCATTGCTGGGTCATGGACAGCCTGTTGTCCACCAGGACCCCCAGGTCCTTCTCTGCACAGCTGCTTTCCAGCTGGTCAGCCCTCAGCATGTGCTGGTGCTGGGGTTGTTCCTCCCCAGGTGGAGGGCCTGTGTTTGCCTTTGTTGAACTTTGGACAGTTGTTCTCTGCTCATCCCTCCAGCCTGTCAAGGTCCTTCTGAAAGGCTCAGGATCAGCCACTCCTCGCAGCTTTCTGTCTCCAGTGAACTTGCTAAGTAAGCAAACTCAGATTCTGATAATCCCTCAGGTAACTGCTTGCTACCCCAACCACAGAAGAGAAGTGCAACCTGTCTTGCGGGATTTGCAGAGAACGAATGCCCTGCAAGAGCCAAGAGTACCTTGCTTTTATAAAAAAATACTACCTCTCCTGACAAGGTTTGTTTTATCCGTGTTTCTATACCTTCAAAGCCACGACAAAGCTATCAGAATAACATGAGAACATTATTACACAGTGTTACTACAGGGAGAAAAAAGCCATCCAGACAACAAAACAATAGGCAGCAGCAAAGCAACTGCAGCTCCTACCTGACACCAATGATGAGCAAATCATTTTACAGTTGAAAAACTGACCATGAAAACATGTAATTGTTTTCTAGAACACTCTGAATTTCACTCCACATGTGCAGACTACTCTCGTATTGAACTAATGGAGTAGTACTTTCATGGAAAGGGGCCGTCTCATCTTCATGCAGGATTCAAATGCCCACAGGATAAAGCAGAGATGCCAGAAGCATTACACTGTGGGAAACAGGTGCAAAATGGGATTCGTGCTCCTCACCTGCATCCCTGCCATGACTCTCTTTCTCTGAGGTCTGTGCTAAGCTGCATGGACTCCACACAACATGACAGCAGAAGGTATTACTGGGGAGTCATTTGATCCCCTAGCTGCGGTTAAAAGGCCAACTAGAAAAAGATACTAATAAAGATTGAAGAATAGCAGCAGTAGGTGGGGAGGCCTGCAGGCTACCTAGGAGAGAATGCAGAGAAAAAAATGCGGTGAGAAAAGCAGGATAAAGAACTGAAACAGCAGACCAGGGAGCTGTCATCATTCTCCATCAGAGAAGGGGACACTGATCCAAAGGGATATTGTGGGTAGCAGATGTCTTTGACAAAAGCCAGCACAAAAGTACACTGGAATGAGAGAGTTTTGAAAAAATATTGATTTCCTGTTACCCTCTTACCTGTAACAGGATTAACCACAAATACACCTTTAGCAGAAAGTACATGCTAGTTCACCTTACTTCTATATTACCAAAATACATGTTGCTATCAACAAAAGGTGTATTTACTGTTGTTTTACAATTGTTCCCACTCTCAGTCAGACACCGGCTCAAAGTTCAGTTCAGGCATGGAAACATCCTGTCCCAACTGACAGGCCAAAGTTTTGCTCTTACAGATTTAAAGACAAAGCGTCTATTATGAGAACTTCTGGAATCAAGACCTCTGTGAGGTCTCTTGGCAAATCAGGTTTGATTTTGATCTGTCTTGTATATTGTCATCTCCATGGAGAAGGAAGGGTAACAGAGTCATGTAAAACATTAGCCCTTGACAAATGTATGACAAAAACCCAATTAAGCTGGTGACACTATTTAGGAGCAGGGCAACTTACAGCCCAACCAGCTTTTCTGTAGCTAGAGATGCTCTGAAGGAATGAAAATGTAGTTCATCAGTGGGAAGATAAAACTAAGGGGGACATGAAAGAAGCAGCTCTGCTGAATAAAAAAGGTAGCATTTTTGCAAGCTCACAGTTCTGTAAATATCTGGGTGTTAAACGACTTGACAGAGCTACACTCACAGACAGCCCGTTACACCAGATCCCCTCCACTGCAGCTCCCCTCAGAACCACCAAACCAGAGTGGGTACCAGCCATCACATTAAAGTCCCTGCCACGTCAAGTTGGCCTTTCAGGTCACCGTATCGTGGGCAAATATTACCCTCAACTAGAGCTGGCAGAGAGAATCAAATGCAGTGTCCCATAAAGCAGAGAGCCAGCAGTACTCATAGGAAGGGGAAAGAAAAGAGAAAATACAGCAGGGACATAGTTATTAACATGCATTTTACAAACCAGATCAGTGTGAAAATCAAGTTTACATGGTTAGCAAGAGTAATATTGCATGGAGGTAACTGGCATGTCAAACTTCAGAGTGCAGGAAAAAAGGAAAGAAGGGCCAAAACCTTATATTTAAAAGAATAAAACCAGGTATTACATCTTGCATAGCTAATTACTATGAACGAGGAGTTCCTTGCAGGATGAAAATGCTAATAATGAAGCAAGCAGGAAGGATCTAATTTACATTGGAGTAGAACCATGCTGAACACTTTCTAACTTTGCCTCTACATTTTTCATCTCTGATGAACAAAGCTCCTTTGAAAGCACAAAAAAGCAAGTTTCTGGTCTACTTGGAAGTGTTACTTATTTCGTAGGGTTCACGTAACAGCAGGTTTCAGAAAAGTACTCAGCCTTACAAGCGCTCAGTGGGAGCAGATATCAAACTTTAGAGAGAAACCAACATTGCTAATCATCACTATAGGTTTTCTCTACAACTTCCTTATCTCTCAGATTGTCTATTCTCAAACAAACAGATATTCAGTTTGAAATTTCCAAAACATAGGGACTACCTTGGCACCATGACAACAATCTGGTGTAAATGCATACCTAAATACGGTAGTATCTGATTGTCCCTCAACAAAATGTTGCAAAAAATAACACAGAATCAGAGAATACTTTGGCTTGGAAAGGACCTTAAAAATTATCGAGTTCCAACCCCACTGCCATGGGCAGGGACACCATCCACTAGACCAGGCTGCTCAGAGCCCCATTCTTAAACAGTTCCAGGGATGGGATATGCCGAACTATTCTGTTCCAGTACCTTGCCACCCTCATGGTAAAGAATTTCTTCCTAATACCTAATCTAAACCTACTCCCTGTCAGTTTGAAGCCATTCCCCCTTGTCCTGTCTCTCCAGACCCTTGTAAATAGTCTCTCTCCATCTTTTCTGTAGGCTCTGGTACTGGAAGGCCACAATTAGATCATGCCAAAGCCTTCTCTTCTCCAGGCTGAGCAATCCCAATTCCCCCAACCTTTCCTCATAGCAGAGCTGCTCCATCCTTGTAATCAGCTTTGGTGTTTCTCCTCTGGACTCGCTCCAACAGGTCCATGTCCTTGCCATGAAGGAATCCTCCTTCAGTCAGACTAGACAAAGATAACTCATTCACTACATGAAACAATGGTTAATAAAGGCTGAGAAACCGGGGAAAAGAAAAAAAAGTAATTATTTGTTATCCAACAAGCCACAATACCAAAATTATGAGTCCTTAGCAGAATTGCACTCAGCAAAAGGGTACTGTTGGCTAAATTCTGGCCATGCTGAAGTCAGCTGGAACAATTCTGTTTACTCAGAAGTAACCAGGCTTCACTTCCCCTATTTTACTACATCGTTACTCATTTTGCCACCACAGTTCTTTCTATATTCATATACTGGCCTGAATATCGCAGGGGTTCTCTAGGTCTCTTCCTTTTTGTTGTTGTTGTTGTGAAGGAAAAGGAATAGTGTTTCAGCATCTCTGTTTACTGTGTGGGGAAAAAGGGATCTTGCAGTATTTCTTCCCCACAAACTCTACCTGAAGAAACCCTCATTTTAATTTTCTCCAGAGATATCCAAGCATAGATTTAACTGTGCAGTAGCATCATACATTGAATTTAAATGACTGTAAAGTGCCGGAGGGAATTGTTATAAAGAGCATCATACTCATCCAAGAATTATTTCTCTTTGGCTTTCTCATTTTGACTGGCATAATACTGGATCACAGAACAGATCTGTGTAGCCTTTGCATTTATTGTCTTAATTTCACCTAAATGTCTGCTATTGAGCTCAGTCCCAACACTTAAATTTGCAGCATTGCTCCACAGTACCAAGCTACACTGTGCATAGAATAATCAGCAACACCAAATACAAGCTTATTCAAGCAGAAAGGTGACATTAAGCTCTGCTTTGGAGTATTGGCTATTGATGTGTTGTACCATTCCAAAGGATAAATCTGAGAATACATTTCTGAGGGCACCACACAGTTAATTGACACATATTTTCCTTACAAACCATTAGAAAAACAAAAACATTCAGAAGTTTAAAAAAATCCAACTATTTGATTAAAAGACTTGTGGATGTTCAGCCTAGAGAAAAAGACTGTGGGGAGACTCGATAGCAGTCATATGTGAAAAAGATAAGAAAAAAACATCTCTTAACTTATAGCCAGGGGATAATTTCAAGTTAGATGTCAGGAAATATATCCTGTGCATAAGGGCAGCAACTTACTAGATCAGACAGCCTAGTGGGTTGTGGAATTTCCATTACTGGAAGCAGTAAAAAATTATTAGATAAATATTTCTGAAAAACCTAAAAGATGGTAGATTTAGATTAGATTTTAAAAAGAAATTCTTTACATGAGCGTAGTGAGATGCTGGAACAGGATACTCAGAGAAGCTGTGGATGCCCCATCCCTGGCAGTGTTCAAGGCCAGGCTGGATGGGGCTCTGAACAACCAGGTCTAGTGGAAGGCGTCCCTGCCCACTGGGCATGAGATGATCTTTAAGGTCCCTTCCAACCAAAACCATTCTATGATGCTGGTAGAGCTGTCAGCCATGCAGTGACCTCTTGAGCATCCCCTCCAGACAGTGACTTGGCACAGGTTTCACTATGATTCCACCAGAATGAACTGATGGTGCCTTATGTTTTGGTGTAGCACTGCCTCGTTGTTGTGGTTTGACACTGGCCAAATGCCAGGCACCCACAAAAGCCGCTTGCTCATCCTCCCCTGCCACGGCTGGGCAGAGGAGAGAAAAAAATTAACCAAGGGTTAATGAGTTGAGATAAGGACTGGTAGAAAACACTCCAAGGCTCAGCTTAAAGGTACAAAGTGACTTTATTACTAACAAAATCAGGGGAGGATAATGAGAAGTAAAATAAGCCCTTAAAAACACCTTTTCTTCCCCCAACCCCGCCCTCCTTCCCACCGACAGCACAGGGAGACAGGGCATGGGGGTTTTGGTCAGTTCATCACCCAAGGTTTTCTTCCGCTGCTCAGGGAGAGAAGTCGTTCCCCTGTGAGACCGTGGGGTCCCTCCCACAGGAGACAGTTCTCCATGAATTTCTCCAGTGTGGTTCTAATCTCATGAGCAGCCATCCTCCAAAAACTGCTGCAACATGAGTCCCTCCCATGGGCACACAGTCCTCCCAAAACTGTTCTCTCCACCGGGTCTCCCACTGGATCACAGCCTCCTCCAGGCATCCACCTGCTCCAGCACGGGCACCTCCCCCACGGGCTGCAAATGGATCTCTGCATTCCCCATGGATCCCCGTGGGCTGCAGGGACACAGCTGCTTCACCGTGGTCATCACCACGGCCTGCAGAGGAACCTCGGCTCTGGCACCTGGAGCACCTCCTGCCCCTCCTTCTGCACTGCCCTTGGTGTCGCTGTGTTGTTTCCCTCGTATGTTCTCACCTCCTCCCCTTCTCCGGCTAGAAAAAACTGTGCCCCACTTTGTTTTGATTTTCTTCTTAAATACCTTATCACAGAGGTGTTACCACCATCTCTAATTGGCCCAGCCTTGGCCAGCAGCATGTCCATCTTCAGAGCCATCACAGATTGGCTCTGCTGGACGTGGTGGAAGCTTCCAGCAGCTCCTCACAGAAGCCACCTCTGTGGCCCCCCGCTACCAAAAACCAGGCTGTGCAAAACCAACGCAGTCATGAATCCCCCTGTGAAGGTGCAAGCCTGACTTTGTAGAACTAAATCATAAATAGTGCTGTACCTCTGGATTATGCGGTGTGATTGAATGCATTTCTTCATGCACCCTTATGAGTGCAAAGAGAGCAGTGTGAAAACGGGTGCTGATTCAGCTTTGCTACAGCAGAAGCCCTTTTTTTCTTGTAGCTTCTTATGCAAGCTGACAGGAGGCCAGGTGAGGGTTGGCCTCTTCTCCCAGGAGGCAACAAGTGACAGGACAAGAAGAAATGGCCTCAAGCTGTGTCAGGAAAGGTTCAGGTTCATCAGGAATTTCTTCACTGAAAGGGTTCTTAAGCATTGGAACAGGCTGCCCAGGTGTCAGAGACTGAAATATTATAGTTTATGACTTAAACATTTTCATGAAGGACTTTTAAAACTGTATTATAAAAGCTGCAGAGAAGACCAACACACCCTGAATGGGGCCCTGACTGAGGCCTTACACTGCTCGCTGATGAAGATAAGTAACAACTCAGGGCTGGGGACATTCACAAAGCACAAGCTTAACACCTCAGGAGTGGCGATCACGGGCCCAGGGCTATCAACTGCCAGGCTCAAACAGACCCTCTCACCAAAGGGTGGGCAGAGAGAGACTTTGGGTGTGTGTTGCAAAAGCCTCTGGTCAGAGGCGCAGTGACCGCCCATCCTCCACTGTGCAGAGGAGCCCAGCTGGGGGGCCCCTTCATTCAGGGAGAAGCTGCATCCACATGAAGGACAGAGGGGGTGACATGGCCCATCAAAGCCCCCCCACAAAGGGGTGTCCAGACCCTACACCAGAGATGATATAACAGACCCACAGTGTTGCAAGGGACAGTGTCAAACCTAGCCCCTTGCAAGGGAGACGTGGGCATTCCCACCTGCCCAAAGCATATATTAATCCACAGGATTCTATACTCTTCGGCGTGTGGCGGCGTGGCCGTGGCCATGGCGGTGACTGGGGACCCTCACCACCAGAAGACCAGATGGAGGGGAGCAATGAGATGTCGTTGGGACCCTCGGATGAGTAATATGCTTTCCACCTAACCCCTGTCACTCTTTCCCTGTCCTTCCACCCCGCCACGCACACTTCTATTTCTTTCTTTCTTTTCTCTCTTTGCCTCTTTTACTATTAAATAAAACATATCAAATTTTTGGCACCAACATCTAACCCCGTTTGGTTTTAATCTCACTTTTGGGTATATTTTGAACCTTCAAAATTCTTTCCGGTTTGTACACAGAGACTTCTTTTTCTTTGCTCTTCTGGGTTTAAACTGGATTGCAACACCAGGGAAGGTGTGGAGCCACTATCCCTGGAAGTGTTCAAGAATGGGCTGGACATGGCACTCAGTGCTATGGTTTAGTCGACAAGGTAGTCATCGGTCAAAGACTGGACTTGATGATCTTGGAGGTCTTTTCCAACCTAAATGATTCTGTGATGCTCCCAGTCACCACCCATGTCTGTTGGGCATTCCCAGCATATATTTGTGGCTAGCTAGGTTTTATTTTTAACTAGATAGAACAAAATCAATGAGATGGTACAGACAAGGTGAGTAAGGAGGTCTCTCCAGGGAGCTGCCTGCCCATGCACACCACCTACAGCTGTACTAATGTTGCAATCCCCAGGATAACCTGCACCACACTGACTTCTTCCCTTTGGCCACTGAAGGAATCTCTCATTACCATGGGACTTAATAGGCTGCAAACACTATGGTCACAGCCCATAAAACCGTAAGGAAGGAGGTGTTATACACATGAGAAATTGGTCTATCAGCATTCTATAGCACATTATCACTATCTGACTGGCTCACTAAATGTCCCCATCAGCACAAGGCAGCAGCACCCTTGTATTACAGCAATACACGTGTACTTAAACTGTTCCGTGAATCTAAACCTTGTCTTAAAAAAACCCTCCTGCTATGTCAGAGAATGAAGGCATCCAAACACTGCATCCAAATCCAAGGCATCTGCATGACTTGGGAGCTCCTAAAAAACTATTTCAGGTCTCAGAGGTAATGTTTGGGATAGAATTTGGGTAACTTCCTCCAGAAAAAATGATCATCCATATCCAGTGTCTTTCATCCAGACCTCCTGAAACTGGAGACCATTAGTCCGGTATGTTTTACTCTGAGGAAAGTACAGCCATTGGAGACTGAGGTAATATTAAAACAGCTCTACTGCAAAAAAACTGGCATGCAGAATCTCAAACCTCTGCCCTAACCCCACTCAGATGATTTTGTAACTAATTTTCAGCTTATAGATCAAGGGCTCAGCTAGGAAAGTGTGCAGAATTGTGTTGGCAATAATGTACCCTACAGGAAAATATCCTGTGAATGTCTCCAGCAGTCTCCCTGGGACTGATGGACTGGACTAAAGTCAGTGAGCCTAAGCCATAGTCTTGGACTCAAGTATTCCTCCTTCAAACCATCTGCAAAGCCAGGTATGTTTTTATGAAAATTGCTCTTCTCCACAACATACCCAGACTGGCACTGCCAACTGCCCCCAGCCCCAAATGCCCATGATTGGCAGAAATCGCTAAGACAGTCTTTGAAAATGAAATTGTAGAAGAAGGAGAAAAAAAAAAAGACGCTATCTCTGCACCAAAAAACTAATTTTTCTGCACTCAAGATTCACAGTTTTATTACACAAGTCCAAATTCACTAGGCCATTAAATGTCATGTGTTGACTCAGTTCACACCAGTACTTTCAGTTTCCTTGCCTTTGCCTGCCACTACAGACTAACCCTTTGGCCACCACATTCCAAAGTCACCCCAGGTTGGTAGTTACTGGCCAGTAGACAATCTGCAGCACAGATTTTACTGCCAAATTGTTGCAGTGTGCCATGGCCGGTGCCATGGCCAGCAATAACAAGTGGACCAGCAGGTGCATTGGTTTGATGTCCACGCAGGGTATGCAGATCATATCCCCATAACTGGCCACTGCCATCCCCTCCCCTTCTCCCCTATATTTGGTTCTTCCTCTATAAAGTTCTGTGTTCCTCGCTCCCCCATTGGCCCATGTTATTTCTCCCCTCCCATGTTATTCCCCATTGGCTTTGTTCCCCTTTTCCCGCCTTAGTACAACCCCCGTGTCCCTGCATTATTGGCTGTTTCATATTTTCCCCTCCCTTTTCGTAGGGGGATAAAACCCCCTGTCAAAGGCATTTCTTGGCTTCTTCGTGCCCTTCCTTGGATTTGTGTTGGGCCCCCGTTCAATAAACCCTCTCCCGTTTTTCCACAAAGAAGTCCCTCCGCTTTCTTTCCGCCTCCTCTGCCCTCCCTTACCACCGGTGGGTTGGGCAAGCCCATGCTGGAGCTTCGCTGACCATCCCGTGCCCTGTGAGCAGCCTTCTTCATCCCCTCCCATGCGGGCCGGTGCCCGGCGCTTGTGGTCACCTTGCTAGCTGGACAGAGAGCACCACAGCACCAAATTTCTCCTTAAAAGTATAAGAGTATATTCCTAAGAGTATAAGCTTTGTAGATCAAGGAGAAAGTAGCCTGGATTCTTGGTCTAAGCAACCTGCACATCTAGGACATATCCAGTGCATCCTGATGGAAGAAAGCCACTACTCTGTTATTTTCCCTATGTCCAAAATGTCACTTGGAAGCCAATGCCTGCTGCATGGGAATCATTCAGGCGATAAAAGCAGTTCCAGAAGAGAACCACAGCCCTTCCCCTCCATGTCATATCAGGTTATAAGGACTCTAAATCAACTACGCCTGGCCACGTTAAGTCAATTTTTCAGCTGTAATGCAGCAGATCTCTCATTACATGTAAAGCTGGGCTTACACTCCCCCCTAAGCAAGAAGACATAAAGGATCTCTTGAAAGTCACTATATAATCTTCCTACAAGATTTGTAACTCTGCTACCCCTTCTTAATAGCTTCAGCAGTGGCATAACCTACCCTGACTTTCTTCAAGCCTGCAGACACCACTAAGCCACACTTCCATCTGTGTTTAGGAATATGTGGGAGAAGAGGGGGGGCTGCATCTCTGCTACATATAAAATACCTTCCGACCATAATCTGGTATCCTACCACATTCTAGTAAAATTTACATGAGCCATATCAAGAAATCAAATAACAATACAAAAAAATAGAAGCACGCAGTATTCTATAAATTCCTAGTCATTCTTCTGCCAGGTGGTAAGAGCTGGGCAGGAAATGGACCCAAACCTAAGTTTCACATGAGCCAGTACTGGTATTAAGCCCATTTTAAGAAGTATCTCACCAAAAAAGCCAACTACTGCAGAGAGAAAATAAATGTAATGTGCTCTGATCACTCAATAATTCAAATATATAGTCACATATACAGTAAAACATCTTTAAACTTAACAAGATGAATTTTAATAACAAAATTCATAAATAAAATGTAAGGCCACCAGGTGGACAGCATATAAAGGATAAAGATTTCTCAAGAGCAAAGGTTTCACTGCACCTGTAGGTGGAAGTCTTGGTATATAAACAAGTTCACTGCCAGAAAAACCTCTGCGTGGAGAAACAATCTCCTTTTAGTATCCTATCAGTTATATAAAACTACAATAAAACAAACAAAGCAAACCTAACTGTGTTGCCTTTGGGCAGACTAGAACCCACCGCTGTTTCTATTTTTACACCCCCAGCCAGGCAGCTCATATGCCCTGAAGTCACTTACAGCCATCACAAGTCTGGTGTCCCTGTAGCTTCTCATCTGTGCCCACTTCCTTTAATTATTCTTTTGCTTGCCAACAGTTCCTGCTTCTAAAGCAGCAAGTTTATGTCACCATAAAGCAGATGAACATTGACTAAAAAGCCCATAAAATTCCCAGGACCTCCCTGTCCCTCTTCGCTTGCGCTTCCCACTTCCTCTTTGAGTTCAGCCTTTTTGCTTTGTACTTCGCAATCCCACAGCATAACATTTGTAGTTGTGACCTGTAGGTACTGTAAAAATGATACTTCAGGGAGAACATTTCAGTTGTGCAGTCAATGAGTAGAAACATGAGCTCTTGTATTACCAAGAAAAGAGAGTAATGGATGCTCAGTCACTTTGGATTTGAAACACAAAGGTTGAATCAGGGCAGCTGATCCTCTCTGCCTTCGGGCCAAACTGACACTTAGCAGCCAGATCCAGTCCTTCCCTTTCTCTCGGTTACACTTGGAGAGGGCAGCATCTATTTATGTGTTTGCACCGACTGAGACAAAGCCCATTTAGCATGTGCGTTACTGCAGATAAAATGCACAAAAATCAGGCTCACTCAGGACAGCCTGGCTGAGCTGCTTGGCTGCAGACATTCAGCAAGCCCAGGGTGACCAAAGCCCACATCAGCAGGGGAAAGAAAGCAAGAGGGACAGAAAGCAACCCCTTGGTCTGTCTCAACTCACTTCAACAAGGACATGTTGCCCATCCTTTAGTTCATTACTTCAAACTAAACACATTCCAGCTCAAGTTTTTTAGCATAAATTTGATTTTCACCATCAGGTATGTTTGCATCTTGTCTCTACGGAACACTTTCAGAAAGACCGTGGCTTTTGCTTAACTGACCAGCCAGAACAGAGGATGCTCTATTATAGCTTTCCTAACAGGCCACACAAACTGGTCCAATGACACAGTTCTTAACTGGTCAGGATGGAATCATAGTGAAGGTAAGAGTTTCTCTTAACTAAATATTAAGCCACATTTTTGTTTTGATCACCCTGATTCCAGTGGCTAGAGATTATCCAGGACTGAAGGGAAGACTCATGCTCCAAAAGAGCACAATTTGTCAGGTCTCTACAGATAGTATTTCATCTCCCAGTTTATGAAAAGCACTGTATAATACAATTTCTTGAATAATAAAAAAATTATTAGTTGCTTTCCCAAAACACAGGTTTTATTTCACAATACTTAAATACCTCTTCACCTTTTAGTGTACAATGTTTTCCACATTTCCAAATAACTAATAACTAATTTCCAAATCACATTTTCATTTTGAATCAATATATGTAGCCCCAATCAAGAACAGAGCTTGCATATTAAAGTAGGCATGGGGAGCAGGAAAAAAAATGAAGGAAGGAAAAAAAAGACCAAAAGGGAAAGCACTGAGAAATTCCCCCAAATCCTAACTAAATATAACTCAAAGGCAGACAGGGAGGTACTATTCAGACAGCAGAATTAATGAAAATAGAAATAAAAGCTGCTTAATAGAATGTCTGTAGACCTAAAATTTACATCCATATCCAAGACATCAAGAAAAAATATCACATATGACAGCCAATATTTCACTATATTTCTCCAAGCAGTTATTAATTACAGAGCATTACTGAGAAGAGAGTACACTGCTAGCAAAAAATTAACAGAGCACTTCCAAAACTTACAGCAAAGGCAGTAATTCCTGCCTCCTGGCAACACTGCAGCCCATCCATCAGATCCTAGCCCACAATGCTTCAGGTGGTTTCCTGTTTTATACGCAATTTTTGGATCACCAGGGTCTAAAATCAGTCCAAAAAAACCAGAGTGTTTGCCCAAAGCAAGGTACCATTGTCCCTTTAAAGGGTTTCACTTTCTTTACACAGCTCTAGCTCCACATTCCACCCTGGATCTGCACAGCAGCTGGCTCCCATCTAACCTTTCCCAGAACCTGCTGCTCCTACACCTCACCTTTTGCTGGAACCAAAGTGCCATTTTCTTCCTCGGGATGTTTTTCCTGTTATTCTCAGCATGCAGTAAGGGGAAAAGCCTGCAGACTTTACACCAAACTCCCTTTCCCAATCCGATTTTTTTTTTTCCTGAAATAATTACAAATCATTCTACTTGCTGCAGGCTATAACTGAAAGAGCAGGGAATTTGCTTTGAAACAGCACCAGCAGAAGGACACAAAATCTCTGGCCAAATGAAAGATGTTGTGAGCAACCAAGAAAAACCAAATAAGCTCCCAAAATTTAACAGATACCCTGAATGAAAAGCACAAATCACAGAGCACAATCATAAAATAATTCACTGTCACCCAATACACCATTCAGAAAATCCAGAAAATGTCAGAGAGTGTCTCCATTTTACATTTACAATTACAGCAACTTTTTCTCTGTTCATATTAATGGCAGGAATTTAAACTTTATACAAATATTTATATTATATATGTAATTTGGAAAACATCATCTTTCTCCTGATCACAAAGTACCCAGAAACAGATGCCACATTTCCCAATTTTTTTTTGTGGCTGGCAGCTATTTCCTTTGGATTTCTCCAACACCATTTGTGATGACTATTCATGAGAAGCTCAGTGCAAACAGCCACTCTTGTGACTGACAGCTCCTGCAAGTGAAACTTTACAAGGGATTTGAGCAGCTAAGGAATAATATTTTAGTAATTTAAAATAATTTACTGGTACCAAAAGTGTCTAACTGCTTCAAATGAAATACAATGAAACTAGAAATTTTTTTTCAATTAATAATTTCATTTTGCCATATTAAAAAGTAAAATTTAACATTTGAAATGTCTTTTGAAATGTATTCACTCCTTTACCCTCCAAAAGAATACTTTGCACGGCAGAGTAAAAAGTTACATTTGATTTAATTGGGGTTTTTTACCTCTTGGGGGATGGAGAAAGGAGACCTCAGAAATTTACCTCAGTTCTTTCTTGCTATAGGCTTTTTCCAACAAGCAACAAAAATCAATTATTTACACAAAAGACTAAATACTGGGGTGAGCAGTTTTTTCCCCTCTAATGCTAAAGATAGTCTGAAATTTGTTTTTGAAACTCTGAGGTGGAAAAAGATAGCAAGGAGTGAAAAATTATTTCAAAAAACCATTTGAAACTGGGGCTTGATGCATTCTCTAACTCCAAAGCAGATGAGTGTTAGTTCACATTTCTCTCATGTGGTTTTGAGTTACATCCCAGACACTCATGTGGTTACATCCCGCTTACTCAGAGCGGCTAAAAACGACTGCAGGAATATATGGAAGCCCGGTTTCTCCCATTCCAGTCAGATGGTGAAGGGTGGGAAATGCTAGTTATGTCTTATGTCGTGCCTCAGTGCAACAGCACAGACCAGAGCTGATAGCTGAACTTCCAGACTGTGGGAAGCGTGTGTCTCTGTCCCATCAGGGACAGTCCTGGACACTCACCAACACACAGCTCTGTGTTCTGTTTAATAAAGGTCCACAATGGTGACAAGATACATTTACAAGCTACCCATGACCTTTAGCAGCCAGCCTGACTTCTCGATTGCTGAGTATTGACCAGTTTCTCCACGGGAGGGGAAAGATGGTGCAGTCAGTGCAATATCTCATTTCTGCTTCCAAAAATTTTAATTCCCAAAATCAAGGGGTAAAATGACACAGAGGGGTAGACTAAGAGGAGCCACTTCCAGCAGCTGGAATTACTGGTTCATGCAAAACTCTGCAACATCAAATTTTGTCCTCATAAAATGAAATGGAGCACTGAATGACTATTTCCACATAAAAGCTTTTCTCTTTTGCAAATTTCTCCCTTAGTGGGTCAAAACCTTGAAAAAATAAAAGGAGTAATATAATCACTCAAAGTCTGAGGAAAAAAGAGGCAGCAACAGAGCTGATTAAAAAAAAAAACCCAACAGCTGAAGCATTACATTCAAAAATAAGGTAAAACAAAATGTCATAATACCATCAAAACCTTTTAATCTTTTCACTTCAAAGAAAAATTGAAAAACTAATGAACTGATACTAAATTTTTATTTTCATGAAATAGCATTTTTAATGGACAAGCACTCTGTCAGAAAATCTTGACCCACCTGTAAGAATTTTATCTACAGATTGCTTAGAAGAAAAACTATTCTAATTTGTATTGCTCACATTCAGAAATAAATGACATTTTACATATTAATTCTGGACATATTTATTTCTGTATAACATAAAATACAGCAAGTTCCCCATTTAGTTTTGACTTACATTATCCTATAAGTTAGTCACTGGTTCAGGACTGAGAAGTCTTCTGCAATCACCAAACTGCTCAAGCCCAGCAGATTGATGTGGATGGAGCCACTTTTGTTTATTCCAGAGGAAATATTTTTTTTATTATATCAATATAGCTGTGGCCCTTTACATTCCTGTCACATCCCCTGGGCATTTCAGAGTATTAACTATATTTTGTGAGTTGTTTTAAGCTGCTGTATACTTTTGAAAAGAATATTCATCTTCAGGAAAATTGCTTTCAAGCAAGCTAATAATAGACATCACTCTTCAAAGCAGGAGCCTGAAAAATTTAGGCAAGTACTTTTCTTGAAACAAAGACAGAAGTAGAAAAATGCATATAAAATTTACTACAAATAAATCCTCCCTAGCTTTTAAGCCTACCAGGATTTTGTCTGATAAAGGCCTACAAAATTCCTCTGGGCAAAATGCATAGGAGTAACACATCAGATTAGAGGCAGTGGTACTTGCAAGGAAAGAAGGAGCAGTAGTGAGCAGCACTGTCAGAAACAAATTGCCCAACAATTCATTAAAGGGATAGCATTCCCGTGTTGGAATATTCTAGGGCTGGAACATGATGAAAATTCCCCTTTTCCACCACCAACCCCACAGCAGCATCTGCCCACCCTCTTTGCAGCCTGCTTGACAAGCCTAAGGGACACTGAAGTCTCAGCTCCTTAGGTCATGTTGTCCCTGAGGAGTTTCTCCCTTCAGGACTTCCCAGATCTTTACTCTTGATCTGGCCAACTGATAAACTTTAAGGACTGGTGGTAGGATCCTGGGATCCAGTGGAGTTCCAAAGACTATGATTTCCCTCTAACATCTCTGAAGGAGCCCACCCAGCACACTGCTCTTTGCTGTGAGAGGAGGTAGGACACCATCGTGGCCAAGAAGAGTGCTAGGTTTAATCAAAAAAACCCCCCACATCTGAATCCCAAATCCATCACAAAACAGTGACCTCCCTCTGCCAGCCCAGGTGGGGCTTTCCTGAAACCTTGGAGAGGACACACACACTTTGAGCACCTGCTGCCCTTATCTTTGTGCTATGAAGTTCACAGCTCTGCCAAGGATTTCGGTTTTCTCCAAAACCGAATATTGTAGCAACAAATCACACTTATCATCATAAACAAGACTTACAGCCACTGCTCTGCAACACATCATAAACTTTCTATCAGTCTCCAGAAATTCACTCCAGTCAGGAAGCCCCTTTCCAGCTGTACTGCAGGAAAAATCCACTTGCCAGGCAGGCTTCAGCATCTACTTGTTTGCTGAGCTTGCTGGGACACAGCAACTAGGAGCAGACTGAGGGAGGCAGAGGTTCATTATCCAGTTCATGGCAACAGGGACAAGTGACAAGACAGAGGACCTGGCATCCTGAACAAGACACAGCTGTAACAATCATCTGGATCATGTCAACACAGACAGGGGCTGCTCCCATCTCCTCTGCCCCACACTGCAGCTTCCCCTCACTCCTTCTCCATTAAACTCAAAGTAATAACTCTGTTTTCGAAATCCAAAAACTACTTCAAAAAAAACCCCTAAAACTTCTTTGATGTTTTATTTGCAGGATGAAGTTAACAAGCAAGAACTCAGCTACACATTTAACTGAAACAGCAACAAATGAGAAGCCCTGTGTGAATGACTCAGCACTGACTGGGAGGCTGAAGAAATCCTTATACCTTGAATTTGACAGATCAAAGTAGCAGGTGTATCAATTAATACAGCCAGATGTTCAGCTTTCTTTAAGTGCGTAGCCACATAAAATATTTGTATGCAACATAAAAAATTCAATATAATAAACTCACTATTTAGTATCAGTTCCTGTATTAATTAAAAATACAAGAAGCAGACTAGATTAGTATTACAAATTGCCAGCACTCAAAAACCCTGCACTTAACTCAAAGCACCTTTGACGGACATTAATAACCAACCATTTCCAACATTCAAAAACACAGCAGACTCAACAAAGTCAAGCTGTTGGCTTCTCTTATCGGGCTCACGTTGTTTGCCATCAATGAACTTCATTAACTTGAAAGTAACTTGGGATACCCTCACACAAAGCACTGTCCCATCTCAGCTGCACAAATCTGAACTGAAACAATTGTACATGAGGGATCAGGCTCACAGTGACTGCGATCCCTGACTGAAATGCAGAAACCACCCTCTTAAAATAGCCAGAACCAAGCATTTTAAAAATCAAGACAGGTGACCCAATATCATCCCTTGTGTACATCCCAAAAAGCAGCCAGGGAGGAAGTATTAACATCCATACAAACAAAATTTTCAGAACATGGAAGTAAAAAAGCAGATGCTGTTTGGTACTGAGAAATGAAGATACAATTTCTTGATGACCCTTCAGCCTATTTATACTCATTTGTATCATGTTACCATTTAGTATTTTAATACTTAAAATGAAAATAAAACATGGTTACTAACCTGTGGGAAAAGAGAGTAAGTTGCATTGTCAATTGTGACAGAATATAAAAATTCCCCGTCAAACCAGAGGTTCTTTCCCATGGGGGAATTCATCTTTGTCATAGCAAAGAGCTGCCCAGGGTTACAACATTCTTCCAGCAGCTTCCTAGAGAAGGGAACAAAAGAGAAAGTGGTATTAATTGGAGCCTTGTCACATCTTTGTTAATCATCACCCCTCATATCCATGTTCCTGCCACTCTCAGGTGCTCCAAAGCCACCCTTCCCAGCCAGCAGATGAACCATTTTTACTTACAGAAGAGCCAGAAAACCTGCTTTTATGTCAGAAAATCTTAGAAATAGACAGAAAAAAATCTTAATTTTCATTCAGACTGACACAGAAACAAAACCAACATTCAGTAAAAGAAACTCCATCCTATACAGCCCATTTTATCAGGTAAAAAATTGATCTCCAACACATACAGCAATCAGAGAAGCTCCTTTGAAAATTAGATCCAAGGTATATAAATATTCAGTACCAAACCTTATTTATGAAGAACAGGCCTCCTAAAATGCCACAGTTACATAATTTATGTATGGAAATTTTGGCATCTCTCTTCAGTTACTGAATGTCCTTGTGCTACATTCCCAGCAGTATTAGAGCCTGCTTCCTAACTGAAGGCCAGCTTGAGTCATCCCAGTATGATGGATATATATAGAGAGAGTGGATATACTTGTTAGTGTCCCTGCTGAAACTCCCTATCTTCTTACTCCTTCATTTTCCAAAAATACTACTCAGCCTTAGTAGAAATTGGAGGGCTGGTGAGGTGATTGAAGGTTATCCTGAAAATTCTGTACCACAGCAAACTCAGCAATTAATACCCTAAAATACAGAATTATGAAAAGCTCTAAAGGTCCAGAATATCCTCTCTTTCCAAAGCCGGCAAAGGAAAGGTGACACTCATAGATGTATGTAAAACACACATTGCAGAATTCTGCCATTACAGTGTAATATTACATTATCATATATATTCCTCATATATTTTAAAGGTAATCCCAAAGAGACTGGAATAATTTCCAGTGGCTGCATAGGAGCTGTAAGCAGAAAAACATCAATTATTAGTGACTACTAAAATGCTTGGAATAGCTGTTCTCCTCTGCAAAATAGATTTTATTCAAAACCATAAAGTCATTCAGAGAAATTTAAATTTTAGCATTTTTTTAAGTTTTACTGCTACTTTTCATCTCTAAAAATTGGTATTTGAAAAAAACCATTATTATTGCCTATCAAAAACTGATTTTGCTGTAAGTTCATAATTCTCTGCAAATGTGTGAGTATTATTTTTCAGACACAACTCAACTGAAATAACAGTTAAGTTCCCAGCAACAACTTCCCTAAGAATGTGGTAGAGTCCACAAGGCTGGAGACTTTCAAGACACAATAGGACAAGGTGCTGCATATTCTCATCTAGGTTCCATTCCTGCAAAAGGTTGGAATGCATGATCATCTGAGGCCCCTCACCACCTTGGTAGGTCTGTAATTGTGGAACTGGCTGTTGCAGAGCTGGTTTATCTCCCTCTGAGCACGACATAGCATTGTGTCAGCCAGATCAGCAACTCCCTTTCCAAGAACACCAATGGCTTTATCTACAACCATCAAGGAAAGGCTTCACATCAGCCTCCTGCTGATGCCCAAATAAAGCCTTCATTACAGAACTGTGAAAAACAAATTACAGGAAATTTGAAATCTCTCATTGAATAACCTTTGCAAAACAGTGTAAGACAGGCATGGAATACTGTTCCAAACACAAGATTTGAAAGTAGAGATTTTTCTGGCTGTTGACAAACCAGTTGGCAGATTTTGGAAAATTATTTTTCTCTCTCAAGTTGAAAGAAAATAATTCTGCATATTTTTCTCTTCCCACAGCAACTCTTTCGAAAAACGTAAGTTAATCAAAGATCAGCTGGAGCCATTTGTTACAAAACTGTACAACAAAATAAAAATTTTCCAGTGAAATTCTGCAACTCACACCTCCTCTTGGAAGTCCGGTCTGAGCAAGAAGCACAAAGAAACCCCCAAATAAATTAGTGGAAAATTATCTAGGGAGTGTTTAATATTAATGAATCTTTTCTTAGCCAGGGTAGACTGAAGAGCTAAGGAACATACCTTTGTACAACTCCCTCCCTATTTATTAGATGAGATATATATCCCTATTCTCTCCCATCCCCAAAAACGCATTCTTCCAGTTCCTGCTGAGCCCTTCATTAATAAACCTATTATGAAAAGCAGTAGGGGTCTCCTGGAAGGGCCACAAATAGGCAGGCCACTAGTTCAAGTATGAAGCTGTTTGTATGAACACAAAAATCTTGTGCACTCGTGTGTGCTTTTTGTCAGAAAAGAATAATTATTAGAAGTCTCTCTTTCTGATCCAAATCCCAAAGTTACAAAGCAAGAAAAGTTTCATAGAAAATGTTCATTTAAAAACAGAATGGATTCAAAGACAAACCTATAGCAGGATACTTCGCAGGATCAGGGAGACTGAACTGTTTGCTGACCTTGATTAAAATGTAGAGCAGAAATGTTATGACAGAATTTGCAGATCTGCAGCAGCTTTTAGCCAGGAATCTCAGTTCACTGCAAGCATTCCTTCACTCACAGGACACAAACAATATGCTTTTGGTTCAAAGTTCTCTTCAATTCAGAGAAGACCTGTACGCAAAAGGACTTAATACTGGGATTGAAAAGGCACCAGGGGCCCTCAGATCCAAGAGCACTTAGGGGACAAATCCCTGCTTGTGAGAGAAGCAGGAGAAATGTTACTTGGAGAATCTCACTTCAAGCCCCTCAGATTTCAGCTGGAATTGGGCACCAGGCAGGTCATTAAGCAATGGCAGCCTCAGCACTGAGGTCTTAACCTGAATCTATCCACAAAGCTTTCATAAAACTCCCAAACTACTTATTCTTCATCTTAAGTCAACAAACTTTGCAGTCTGATTTCGGTTTGTAGACAGTTAATGCTTAATCACACCCTGGTTTGACTCAAGTCCTAGTCAGTAATGACTCAGGAGCTATTTTGAACATCCCAAATGTAGCAAATATAATATCAAAAAGAAAAAAAGGACAATTCCTTGGCATGGGTTGTCATGCAGGAGGTCACAGCCCTTTAGCTGTCTCTTCTCTGTAGCTGGGGGGGGGGGGGGGGGGGGTCCTGACTCCCCAGCACAGCACCATTTCTCCAGCTGCCTTGGGATGCTGTCCTACATGGAGCATGTAAGCACCACCAGCACTGTGCAAGGCAGGGGGAGCAAAATTCTTTGTCTCAGCTTTTTCCTTTTAAATCCATGCAAGTGAGATGTACTACATTACTGTGAAAAAGATCAGACTGACGGGGAGCCATTTGTCAGGCAGCAGCAGCAAGAGGAAGGCACCTTCACAAAGCTTCTCCAGGGAAGTGGTGGAGTCACCATGCCTGGAAGTGTTCAAAAAACAAGGATGATACAGAGCACATGGGTGGGAAGAGGACAAGAGAGACTACAGCCTGATGCTGCTCCTGCAGGTCCCAGCAAATACCAGCAGTCCCCTCACTGAACAAGAGCATTGATTCAATCACTGCTCAAAAATGGTAACATGAGACTTCTTTTATTACAGTATGGCTTTAATGGAGCATTAAAATAATGACTGAGGCTCACATTCAAGTTTGAGATAAAAAGAATTAATGAAATGAATTGCTTTAGTCAGACTCTGCTCAGCTGCCTGGATTTAGGTGGCATCATGCTAACCTTGATCTGGTGACTGCAAAATGGAGCCAGGATCTGACAGCACAGCCTGACATAAACCTTCCCTTTACACGGCAGTTCCCATTCACCTCAACTTCCCTTGCTTTGCTTTGGGATCAAATGAATCTGAAGGCCCAGAAAAAAAAGAAGTATTGGAGTTCTGGTTATTTGGAGTTTTGGTTGGTGTCAAGACAAAACTATCAGGCCTTCACTCACAACCAGGGTTTTGTGGAGCTGCTGGAATCCAGAGCACAGGTGGTTGCTTGGGTTCACTAGGGAAGATTTGCACAGCTCCATTTCACTGCAATTTATTAACTGCTTCCATCTACATACCCCCCAGTAGATGCAGGAGGATCTACCAAGAGCCTCGTGGAGTCCTCAACTAAATCAACATCTATTTCTCAGCATGTGCATCCCCTACTGGAAATACTTCAGGGATTAATATCAATAGTGGCTCTGAACACATCTGGCTTGACCACCTCTAAGAGTCTCAAAATCTAATCCTGAAATTCTCCTCACTATGTCTTTGGTGTAATGTTTCCGTAAGAATAACACATCCCCATGTTTTTGCAAGAAGTTTTGGTGGCAGGGGAAAAACCAAAATCACTGCTTAATAAAATATTGTCTTTAATAAATTTGCACCCTGTTAAGAGTCTGATTTTTAAATTATTTTTCCTCCCTCCTTTAAGAGATCCTTAAAGGAGGCTGCTGAAATTTCAACCTCCCCTCTGATGAGCAAAAAGGCTGGAATTTCCTGAATTTCTTGCTATGAACAAAGCTTTTTACTCTTTCCATAATTCCTGTGGCTATTCTCTCTTTTTGAAGATCCACCCCTAAATACTTCATTCTAAATAAAGCCTGGAAACATTATTTCTAGGGTAGCCACCCCCTGCCAACTACAGGGACAAATTGACCTCTCATTACCCATGCATCCCATGCCGTCCAAGAACAGACAAAAAGTCTAGGCCCATATCCCATCTCCCAGAGTAGGCAGCAGCCAATGCCTGCAGCTGTAAGAGAGCCCTCTCAAACAGCTACATAATGGCTCCACTTGTGGCCATGTTTTGCTCCAAGCTGGCAGTCTGGGAATTGTATGGCCCTAGAGAATGCTACAAAGCCATTCATAACAGTAAAATCACTGGTTCTACTACAATCAGCGAGCTTGGAGCTGCAGTTGGCATTTGGCTTCTGAATATTCTGTGAAAACATTGTTGGGTTTAGTCACACACATGGAATTTCTCTTTCCTAAAAATCTCAATCTAATACTTGTAACTGGGGATTAACTTGAAGAATGTACTGAGACTTTGAGGTTTTCATGGTGTTTAAAGCACCTTACTACTCCAGGCATACCACCCCACTCAAGATGAAATTGAAAATTATCCTCAGCACAACTGTTTGGGAATATGATTTTAAAACTGCGCTCCTAAGAAAGATCACCTGGACAAGTACCAAATTAGTAAGAGAATGGCCAATGCAAATGCTCTTGATATCCACAAAAGCATACCAAACTGGGTTTTTGGGACAGCAGTAACAGTTGAAGCTCTAGCTAAAATTAAGACCTTTGCCAAATACAACATCTAATCAAGAATACGTTGCTGTGCTAGGTTCACTTCTGAAAATACCCAGTTACCTAAGCTTGAAAAATAGGTCTAAATGCAATGAAAAAGAAATATGAAAAGAGTGGATACCACAGAGCAGAACAGAATCTGATTTACTCCCCAGTCAAGGTCTCTACAATACAATAAGATTTAACAGAGATTAATAAAATCATGACCATTTTCCTCCTCACATTTATTATTATATTGTTTCTTGATATGAAACTTTCAGCCTATTTCAATGACCCCTGCAGCAATTTCTGGTGTCTGGACTTTACAAGGATCATGTAATATTTCCCCATCTTCCTGCAGAGAGGAAAGTTATCAGGACAATAAAAAAGTTGCAGATAGTAAATCATGCCTGGCTCTGCAACCTGCATGAAAGGAAAGATGTGGCATTGCAGATACCACAGAATAAGGACAATTCACGCAAACCATCTTCATTAGCTTAGCAATAGAGCTTCTGTGACTTTTTAAAGTAAGAAATTAAACTATAAATTAACGACAATTTGCTACAAATTGCCAAATTAATAGTTGAGGAGGAAACTATGAAAGCAAGCACTTGTACCTTTTCTGTTTCATCAGTATCTTTTTAGAACTTTTTTCCAGGCTTTTTTGAGATGTCTAAAAGGGAAACAAAGATATTTTATTTAACCCGAGAATATAGTTTTCACTACCTACTTTTATTTATCCAGAGAATATTTGGGGTTTCATTACCTATTTTAAAATCACCAATCTGGTGCCACCCACGCAGTAGAATCCACAGTTCTGTTTCCGGGACTGCAAAAAGAAATATGTAACTGTATTTTCATCCGGTGGGATGATATGGTTACTGTATCCTTGCTGCCTTGGCCTTGAACAAACAAACCCTACTGCCTATCTAGAAGATAAAATCTGAGCTGTCAATCATCGCAGCACCTCATCCTAATCTGATTTTGTTTAACTCTATTTTTTTTTTCTTAATATACAAGTGATATATTTTTCTTCCAGACACATTCAAAGTGTCATAGAAAATGGGGGATTTGATTTTGATTGTACCCATAGATTGGAGAAATACCTATTTAGATTGGAGAAATACAGATGAGGCCAAAATTTGCCAGGGACCACCTTTCTGATTGAACAATGTTTGTGAACGAGAAGAAACCAAGATATAAAGCTGAGAGAAGTGGGATTTTTCAGCCTGGAGAAGAAAAGGCTTTGGTTGACCTAATTGAGGCCTTCTGGTGCCTGAAGGGACTGAGACACTATTAACAAGGGCCTGGAGAGGCAGGACAAGGAGGAATGGCTTCAAACTGACAGAGAGCAGGTTTAGATTGGATATTAGGAGGAAATTCCTCCCTGTGAGTGGGGAGAGGCCCTGGCACAGGTTGCCCAGAGAAGCTGTGGATGCCCCATCCCTGGAAGTGTTCAAGGCCAGGCTGGCTGGGGCTCTGAGCAACCTGGGATAGCGGAAAATGTCCTTGTTTATGGCAGGGGAGTAGAATGAAATGATCTTTAAGGTTTGTTCCAACCCAGGCTATTCTATGATTCTGTAACCGAGTGAATAAAAGTCTACCAGATCACCTGACAAGCTTTTAGTTTACCTTTCCTCCTGCCAATTCTTTTACTTAAATATGGAGCAGCTTTGATCTGAAAAGCTATTGAAACACAGAATTGTTCACTTCCTTTCAGAGAAAACACATTTTGATACATGTAAATTTGCTTCAAATTCCTATGCACAAAGCCTGCTTGCAAGCTTTGAAACACAAATTATAAGGTATGAATTAAAGAGTATGAGTTCTAGGACTTGGTCAGATGAAGTTTTTCTAAGACTCTCATATCAGATATATAAAAGAGCTATATTATAAGGAAACCACCACTAACTGTGACTAGCAATAGCAAAGATATCCAAATTATTTATGCAGTAAAATCTACTGTAATGCAGGATGTCTCTGAGCTGTCTGTATTGTTCCCAACCGCATTCCCAACCACATCCAGGAGAGACAGCAGCAGTGACTTGACATCTCACCTGGGAACTGCAACGAACAGCCACATTCCCTGAAGAAGTGAGGAGTCTGAGCACGACCTCAAATGATGGTTTCTGGGTGGCAGCCAGAAACCTCACTCAATGCTGAAATCCACTGGAACTGTTCCTTTGCTTTGTTAATGCCACCACCACCAGCCCCCAAATACAACTGTGTGAGAGAAGACTCAGGGTTCATCTCATTTGCAGTATTTGAAATGCAAACTGAGGTCACTCCAAGCCTTCCTCATAGAGACCACACCTTTTAGGGTGGGCTTCATCAGACTGAACACCTACTTCCTCTCTAATGGCCATAAAGGAACGACTGCCTTAGATAAAGACATCTACATTTGATAGCTTTATTCCAACCCATGAAGCCAGGATCCAATCTGCTGCTCCAGATCCTAGGAAGTCAATGGAGGCTTCTGCAGCAAAGGTGAGCTGTGAGAGAGGGACTGTAGCTCTTCTGCCTGTCTACAGCATCCCACAGAAGGATCCTGTTTGCCAGCAGCCCCATCCGATGGTTTATCACCTCTGCTCACACATCCTTCACAGTGTCAGAAAGATGAACTGGCATAGCTGCACTGATGGGTGGTTTTGTCACAGAGAATTCAGAGGCAAAGGGGAGCAGGTCAGGGGAGGAGATTAATTGCTACATGTGCTACCCTTTTTTTTTAAATCTTATAAACCTGGCAGGAGAACAGTTTTCACAGATATGAGGTGAAATTAATGAATGGCTGTCTTGAAAAACAGCAGAACCATCAACTGAGACACAAAGTTACACTACATGAGGTGCTGCTGCAGGAGGGAAAAATTCATTGTTCTCACCACTTCCTTCCTTCCTTCCAATGAAATCGCTGCCTGCTTTGTGCCACCATGAGTAGAGAAATACTTGGCTTCAACAAGGGCACAGGGTGGCTGTTTTCTTTCAGAAGAAGGAGATTCACTAAAAATTAATTGAGCAGCTCTAATCTTACATTTGAGCTTGCACTATCTGGAGTGTTGATAGGTCCCACCTGGATCTAAGCAGTCAATTATCACACCATGGTGACTTCTCTACCTGCTTCTGCAACCCGGATAAAAGCCCTGTAAGTAATGCTCCTTGCAAAAGTGCCCCTATGCACCAATCCAAAAAAGTCCATAGAGTGCTTTTCACTAATTTGATCAATTCAGTCATGCCCCTCAACAGAAGGTGAACTAGACAGAAAAAAAAAAAAAAATCCTTCATTACACAGATTTTCTAAAAGCAGGGACAACAGAAATGAAGATGAAAGGAATACTCTTGCACTGGTCACTCCAAGTGTTTTTTGATGAAAAACTGTAGGTGGTCAGGCAGCCATTGCCTATACATGTGACAGAGACAAGAATATGTAAAAGTATCACAGGAAAAGGCATGAAAAACCAATATATTTTCAAAGGCATATGAAGGTGCACATCTGGAGGAAAGTTTTAACCCATCAGAGATGGATAAATAAATCTGAAGGAATAGACTGAAGGAAGCCCAGTTTTGAAGAGAAACTTGTTCCTCTCGTTTCTCAGAACCTGCTTCCCACATCTCATAACTATAAATTGTTTAGGAGGTGGAATGAGTTTTGCCTGGTTGGGAAGCATCCATCTGATGCCTGCCAGCCAGCAGGATGAGGTGATCAGCCAAACAGAAGGCCAAACAAAACAGGAAACCTTGGGCTTGACCTCTCTCTTTTATCCAGTTTTTCATTAAACTGGTATACCTTTAAGACTTTTATTATTCTGTTTAATTTGGATTAAATTTGCCAGTGAGAAAAATTTCTTAAAGTGAGTGGATTATGACTGAGATTCCAGTTATATCACATTTCCTACTGACTGAAAAGGGGAAAATAATCCAATGAATGCCAAATAATGCCTTGCTTTAGCTTCCTTGAAATGGACATTGACAAAACAGTGTGCTCTTTGTTGCTTCCGTACACCCAGAATTATACACCAGTTAAACTGTAATAGTCTGATTTTGAATGAAAGCCAGGATTTAATGCATCACCAAGCACTGACACTGGACTTCACTTACAGCCCTAGCTGCTGCAACCACCATCACTTCTGTAAACAGCTGACCATTAGTTGGCTGAGGATCCAGAGATACTTCTGAGCTGAGTTCAGCGGTCCTTCTGTGTGCTGACAGATGACTTCTAACAGATGAACAAGAATGGTAAAATTACCACAGATTAAAATAGAGCCATTTATCTTAAACCCACCTTGAACTTGCAATTCCCTTGTTTGCAGGTAAAAGCTTAATTTTTGAAATTTTGCTAATGTGTTTTAAATCTCGCCCGAGTGCTAGGTGCTATAAAATCAGCTCTATTGATGCAAACACTTTACTAAAGGCACTAAGTAGATTAAAATAAAGGAAAGACATATCCAAACTGGAACCTCTTTTTATTAGAAACTCCAATTCCAAATCTTTTTAAGTCTCTTTTGGTGAAGCCACAGAAAAAAGTTAAATGGCAGTCATCTTGCACTCATATTGAACTCCATCACAGTTGAACTCTTTTGCCTCTTTATAGACTTACTGAAATAAGATCTCAACAGCTCTGGATTGAAATGAGCCTGCTCTTACATGGAAGATCAGCTGAGATGCTATCACAAGTCACCTCCAGACACCTGTTCCAGGAACAAGAGGTTATATACCCTGTTTGTCTTCACACCTTTCTCTCCTGTAGGCCCAGTGAAAGCCAAAAATCAAGTTTATTGATGATCATCAGGGACTCTGTAATGATAAAACAAAAGCAGAAGCAAATGCTGGACTACAGGCTATATTTTTGCTACTCTCCTAATTCCATTCCCAGTGGCTGAGTGACAGCTGTGTGTTGGATTAACTGATTTGAAATGGTCAAAGCTCCATTTTGCACTCAGGAAAGTGATTAGATTTTTTTTTCCTTTCTGAACATATCTCAGTAACAAACGCTGCCTTACTCCCACTAGTACCACATTAGAAAGGACAAAATGCTGATGGAGAAGTAATCTTTTGCCATTTGGTCTCAACAGTGCTGCCAACCTACTAACAACTCTCTGTAAAACGCTTCCTGTGATTACTTAAAACATTCTCAAACTTCCTCTCTGTCCAATGCTCACTATGGCAAAGAAACCTCAGGAGTCTCTAACAGGATGTGGGGAAGAGTCCAGGAGATACTTTCTGACTTTCCTCCCACATCATCTCATTTCTGAGTCACTCTGCTCCTTCACTGGCAACCTAACCTGAGCCAAGTTCCTCTGGAGAGTCACAGCACCAATCCACTGCTCACCACAACTATCCACTTGGATTCCAGGGTGTATAAAACACTGGGAATTTCCTGGGTTAGACTTAAGTAGTGGGGATCTAAGCACTCCTTGTTTCATCTAAACATGTAATTTGCATTTCTATTACTTAACAGATGCTTCCAAAGGACATGCAGAGGCTTATAATCTGAGCTATTCCAGACCCTAAAAAGAGCTGGCAGGACTTCTCCCAACCCATTAGAAAAAATTTTCCAGTGTAATCAAGGAACATAAACCTGGCCTTTCACTACAAATATTCACATGGCGCTGGAAGCAGCGTTTCCAAAACTCACACTTCCAAAGCTCCCAGAAGTTCACAGGCTACAGCCTGTGTCAGGGCTCTGAAACAGTCCTTATATATTATACATTATATAATCCAAACAGCTCCAGCCATCAAGGTCATCACATATTTACAACTTCCAACCCACTGCATGCTGTTTTGCCATTATCATTAAGCAAATGATATTTGGCGGCACTCACTACAAACAGGTAGTTTCAGAACACACTACAGTGTTCCGTGGTTCTGGGGTGGGGAGGTTTCCTGCACAGGCACAGATGAAGAAGCAGAAGTAGAAAACAGAGAGCTGGCAGTGAAAAGGTGAGCAGGAGACAGGAAGCACATTTGAGTCTATCCTAATCTAAGCAGTTTGCTGTGCTATGCTCTGCACTGCTGGGAATAAATCAGGAATGCACAAACCCCATTACCCAGAGCAATCAAACAGCTTCCTAGGGAATAAACGTGATTGATGTACTAAGCTCTTGTAGGCCTGAAGTCCTGGCAGAAAATGTAATTTATCCAACTTCCCCTTCTGCCCAATCTGGTGGCCTTTAACAAGCTAACACTCCATGTGAGATTAGAATTCCTAAAAGCCTGTCAAACACAAACCACAGAGATTACTATATGCTATGACTCCTACCCATCTTTGCCAAGATGTTTTCTTTTCCATCCACCTCTCCTGCCTCTGCCATCTGTCAGACCTGTCCCCAGCTATAAAATCACATCTCCCCTGCACAGGCATGAGTGGGTGGGTCTGGGAAACCCTGGGCTTCCAAGTGCTGCAGAACAGCTACAGGAAATGTTCCTGGCAGAAATCAAGTCTGGAGTTTTACCTTCCCCTCCTCTTTCTGACTGAGCTTCCCATCCTTTATAGACTTCTTCAGTCCGAGAGAACCCAGTTACAGGATCCATTAGAGTAAAGGTAGTAAACAGGAGACCTGTTGCTGTTAAGGGAGCTGCCTGGCATACAACAACAAAGCGAAACATGCTACCTTAAAATGCTTGCAATATATAAACTTCAACACTATGAAATTCTAAATAAAAGCCAAGCCTGAAGAGTTTGACATATAGAGCCACACATATCACAGGAAACTATTTTGGGTTGAAGTACTGTCAAATTCCTAAGTTCAATTAGCTGCTGTGCTCCAGTTTTCACAGACTACCCATAATCCAAAGAAATCTAAATATTAAAAATACTTGAGCTAGATTCTGAAAAGATCTGAGGGAGGAATTTATAAACCAGCAGTTTCAAACAAGACATAATACAGCCATGCAGTCTCTCAGGCTAGTGTCTCCAACCTGAGTTTACTTTTATCCAGGAATCCACACCCTCAGTTCCAGAAGAGTGAGGCATAGTGCTGGGAACAGAAACCTCCTTTGAAAGATTTAAGGAAATCCCAGGATCACAAACTCTGGGTCCACTAGGAGACTTGTATCTTTCCCCCTGACACCCATAGTAAGGGCAACACAGAGTGATGCAAGCAACCTGGGAGATTTCTGGAGTGTGTCAGGGATAATTTTTGGTACGGGTATTGATGGGTCAGCTTAGAGCTGGATGTACTATTCACTAACAAGAAAGCACTGACTGGGGATATATAATCAATAAAACCACTGGCCCATGAAACACTGCATTCAGGATCCTGAGGGGAGTGAGGAAGGAAGGTGGCAGACTCTCTAATTTATTGATTGAGCTTGAACTCATCAGTTTGGACTGGAAGTAACTCATAATCATTTAGGAACACTGTGGAAACTACATGTTGGAAACAAGAATCCCACAGTCCCTCGCCCCAAGAGATGGCCACCAATGACATTCTCTCTTTCTGACCTCTTTGTCCCCAGCTTCTTGGGGCAGCACTGGACTTAATCCACAATGAACTGACTGAGTCTGTGGTTTTCCTTCCTGCTACTGAGTAAAAATAAAAAATGTGCCCTATCAGGCAAATAAATGTCAGTCTCTTGGCCTGCATGAGACGACTTCCACGTTCACACCTACAGGATGTGTACTACACAAAAGTTAACCCAACATATCTTTTTCTTTGACCAAGCCTTTCATTACATTCAGAGCTCCCAGGCCTGATACAGCTGATTTGAGAGCATCCACTAACTGGGCAGTCCAACTGCCATCTTTTTAGGTCTCAAATTCATCTTGAAAATTCACCTTGCAGCTCAAGAATGCATGACGAGTTACAGAGCTCTACTGAATCATGGCCAGTTGGTCTATGCTACTCGTTGCAAGAAACTTAAGCAGTGAATTATTTAGAAAAAAAAAAGATTGGAAGCAACAACTGAACAATTTTAGAGAGCAATAATTCAGTTTCCACAGTAATTAAACTATTTACTACAGGGTTGAAGATGAGCTATTTAGTCTTCAACAGCATGGTGACATTTTCTTTTCTGGTACAATGTCACAATCTAAAAATAAACCAGATAAAAAAGAAAATTAGTACAAAAAGGGTGTATAAGCTGAAGAGGAAACACATTTGTAAAAGTGATTAAGCAGCAATCTAAGAACAAGACATATATATTTAAGAACTAACCGTTCCAAGAACACCTGCACTTCCTAAATTAAGCATAATGAAGGTTAAGAAGGAATTGATTGCTGATGTAAGCACCAAGAACATGAAAGGTCATTATAAGCAACAGCAGTAATTTGGAATGAGATGTTAAACTAAGTTAGTGAAGGCAAAATGAAGTCTCAAAATGCTAAGAATCTGAGATACTGATTTATTTGGGAGATCATACTACTACTACATTTATTGCACGACTTTCTCTGCAGCATTTGGTACCAGGCCTTGACAGAGATAGGAAACTAAACTAAAAGGACCTAATGTAGTAATTAGTCCTGCTAAAGACATTTCTGTGTTTTTATGCACTGTAATAAAAGTCCATTATCAGTTGATTTATGCTGCACACCTCTCACAAATTTCCTGCAGATCCCCACAGGTGTATTCCTACAACCATGGGGAAGCAGGCATATTTGGGGCAGAAGCTACATGATGGAAATGCTGCAGAAGAGAGAGAAAGACAACACTAAAGACCCAAAATTTTACTGCTTTGCACTCTGTCTCCTGCACAGCAAGATCACTCTGGAGAAGATGCTGGCATTTGACAACCAGAAGCGTAGAAGCTCCATGTCTGCCCCCACAAATCCCTCACCTTCCCAGAGCTGTTCCAAAGCTTGGAACCAAAACTAGCCAAGTGCATGTGGCCAAGGAGTTCTGAAGTAGCTGAATATCCCCAGAACAGTGCAGCTTGGAGTTCTTTCTAAATACACATTATGTATGCATCCATTTAATGCCAACAATGTGTATGATCCTACTAGAACATACAGTGAGAAGTCATCTCATCAGAAATGCTGTGGATGGCATCCAGACAGAACAAAGAATGCCTTTGTTTTAAAGTCTCACCCCAAAACCATAGTAACCAACCCCAGTTTGAGATATAAGAAGTCAAAGAATTGCCTGCTGTAATTCATCATCCTTCAGCTTGAGCTGCTGGTGCCCCAAAGGACAGTCTCACCCTCAGCAAACAAAGTTCACTAGATGTCAAGCCTGTGGACTGTCTAGTTGGCAAAATGCAATCAGAGAATGAAAAAAACAGAGCAACAAATGTTGTTTTCCTGTCTTTTTGCTAACCATATGGACATTTCCCCTACCACAGCTCTTAAGTAGGACAGGTACCAGAGATAGCTGCAGTGAGTGGGCTGTACTCCATATATTTCATCACTCCACTTCCAAATTTCACCACTTCAACAGTCATCTCTGGAGCAAAATGATTCTCCCATCTTGTGGCATGAAAATGCCCTCTCCTATTTATGGTTTCGTGGCCTCTCTCATACCTCTGGCCATTGCAACTGGACCCTCAATTTACTCAAGTGATCTGCTTCTACCTGAAACTTGAGCTTCTTCTCTGAGTTTATAATTTACCTCACGCTGTTTCAATTAATTGTTACTTCCTTGGGTTATCTTGCTTAACCAATTGAGCTGTCCTTAAACTGTCCATTTCACTGAATGTTTTACCCTTAACTGATTGCCTTTCTGATTTAGCCACATGTTCTCAAATTTCCCAACTATGGTCTTTCTCTGCTATTCTCCTTCACATAAATGTTTATTTTATTCTCTGCTTTTAATGTTTCTTCTTCAGTGCCCCTGCTGCTGCAAACTCCTTGTCTCTGTTGTGTTAAGCCCTAGCAATCTTCCACCTCTCTTACACCCTCCCAAGGCTTCTCCATCTCACCCCCTTCCCTCCTGCCCCCAAAGAGCATTTTCTTTCCTTCTGGAGTACTCCATTCCGCAGTCCCTTCCTTTCAGCCAACAAGAGGATTCTGACACTTTTCCCAAGAGAAAACTCAGTTTTTAAGTAAGAATAAGAATATATGAAGGAAGGCACCCTGTTCCTGAGAGCAGCCAGCAACCAGGACAAGACTAAATGCTGTCAGAGCTGTGTCCCCTGCCCTGTCCAAGCTGGACACTGGGGCAGCACCTGCTGCCTCTCACTCCACAGTCCTGTCACCAGGGACGACATAAGTTCAGGGATCTGGGACACAAACAGAGCCTAATTTGCACCACTATTTATAGAACATATTACTCTTTGAAGTGGGAGGAGTTGCTGGTGACAGCTGAGGTAGTTCTGGAAATGATCCAAAGCATTAAGGCAATCCTCTTCCAGAACACCAGGGCTCAAGTTATTCTGGAGCTGGCGTGCCTATGATGTCACCTGTAAATTCCCAAGGGACAGCAGGCACAGCCACCACCTCCAGGTGGGGAGGGATGCGAGGGCAGGACCAGGGAAAGGAGGGAAGAAATCCCAAGGGTGCCTCCCCACGCCTCTTTTCAGAGGAGGTGTATCAGCCTGCTCAGGGAAAGCATAAGCACAGAGGACCCAGAGTGCTTTTCACTGTGAATTAACTTTCTGAAGGTTTATGGTCTTCTACAGTATCAACATTTAAAAGCTGCTGCTAAAAAGAGCAAGCAAAAATCCTAAACACCCTTCAAGAAACCAAACCAAGGTATCTACTCAGGATGAGGATAAAAGTAAAAATTCACTAAATAAATCATTCAACCTACTTAGTTCTGCAACGAGGCATCTTAAGACAGGAATATTGCCTGAAAGTAGGTTTAAAAATACTTTTTAAATCACGTCTATGTGCTCAACGACTCGTCCAGTGTGTTTTGGGAGATCCTCCTCTGCAATATATTCAGCCCATTCAGTTTAGACTCAAAAAGGTGATGATGAAATGACAATGCCTGGCTATTTCTTCCTTAAACTTGTTTAAAGCTGATCTGTTCTTAGCAGTTATCCAGGTGTTTGAGAAATACCTGTACACTGGCAGCAATTCATGACTGGAAACAACTTACTTCTCAGGACTTTGGGGTTTCTTTTTAATTTCTCTAAGGCAAAACAAGGTATTGATCTTAAATGGAAAGGAGTAAGATTCTCACCAGACGGACCACAGAGCTGCACAAAACACCACCTGAAACCAAATGATTAAGCCAAAAGTTCTTTGGCAAAGAACTGATTAAGCTCTAAAGATCTGAGCAAGCTCATACTCACCTAGATTGACCCCTGATTTCAAGTGACAGCACACTGCACATGTTCTCCTGGTTATGCCACAAAGAAGAGAGCCAACACCCCACTGGAACCCCAGCAGCCCATTTCCCACCATACCAGCAGAGGGAACTTTGCTCTTCTCCATGATGCAGATCTGCTGTTCTGCAGCAGATGAGAAAACAGAATTTGTACTAAACTTGTAAAACCAACTCAACATTTTCCCACAGATTAGGTGGGGAAAAACAACAAACTCAACCTTCTCAGTACAAGACTTTCAGTAGCAATGGCCTGTTATACAAATGAAGCACAAAACTGTTTGTTTGGGGTTTTTTTAAATGACAGAAAGTATCAAAGACCCAAAGCAAAAATAAACATGTTCTCAGATGCTGAACCCATTAGCATGTACTGAACTACACTAAATAAGTGTTTTTCACTTGTTCTGTTGTCTAACACAGAACACATCATTTCTCTAATGATAGGTTAACTTTTTTGTTGTTACCATTTTTTTATCAGAAAGCTCAAACTGCACACTCTGACATTCCCTTCTAGATACACTTAAAGGCAATAGCTTAAACAGGATAGAAAGAATAAATATGTCATGTGCACTTTTGCTGCTTCATCCAACTGGGCATACATAAACCTGGAGATGTTCAGCATTTGACCATAAGGCTCAGCAAGTGTGTTTGTGCTAGATGCTTGCTGGCTGCCAAGACAAAATGTTCAATAATGTAACCTATGAAAGAATGCCTAGAGTGGTTTTGTTTCTCCTATTCCCTTCGCTATTGCAGGTTCCTTAGTTAAAAATTGCATCTAATTATAGGCTGATATGTAATTCTCACTATAGCAATCCCTAGCACTTAAAAACTGTGAGTCAGGCCCCCAAAATGATGCACAGAAATTGGGCATCTGAGTAACAACAACCCACACTGGATTTTTACTTGCCTTTTGGGGGCCAAGTCACCATTCACATTTACAAGCACTTCCCTTTAGCTGTGAGGACTGAAACATTCCTTTTCATTTCTATCCCATGAAAGCAAGACTACCACAAATTCACTTGATTGCAAGAGCTGGCACAGCTATTACAAGGGTGGGCATTCTCCAAGTCATATTAAGTGCCCCTAGCCTCAAAATATGTAGTTCAGCATATTTTCCTGCTTTGCTCTGAGGGAGGAGTAAGCATCACCAAGCAAGGTGAAATTCTGCATGTGGACATCCCCTGGCCTGCTGAGCCTCAGAGCTCCAGAGCCTGAACAAACAGTTGGAATCCTGGTCCTTGGCAAAAGGTGTCCTCATACTCCTGAATTAAGACCATCACAGTGATAAATCTTAAACTCCTCTCCAGATAACTGAGGAATAGTGGTGGATATATAAACTTTCTAAGAACTTACAGGTGACCTATCTACTTTACAGACGTATGTAGACCAAAGTTTCTCAACCCATTTCTTAATTATATCATAAAAATTACAGAGGTCTAAAAGCAAATAAAAATTAAATACAGCATATATTTAGCTCAAAATTATTTTTCAAATTGATCTTTAAACAAGCTGTAGACAGAGTTCACTTCATCATTCCTATTCTCATCTGATCCAACAGCATTCCTCTGCTTCTGCCTCATGAACATAAATCCATCCCAATATGGATTTATTCTCATGCTTTTTACATTGCCATTAACTAGTAAATGGCACAACACAGGAGACTGCAAAGAGTCTGAATCTCACTCAGACAAATAAGAAGATAATGTTGCCTGAGTGGATGCTAGTAAATCACCCACAATGAGCAAGGATAATCTAAAGACTACATTCCAATTAGCAATGTCTGCTGCAGCACTGGCTACTGTTGTCTAGTGACAGAACTCACAGATGGAGCAGAAGTAGAGAATCTGAATTTCACCAGTAGCTGACAATTCATTCTTTATACTGTAAGTAACTGTGAGTTACTGTCCAGGAACAGGGATTCATATCTCCAGTGAATGCTACATATGGAATAAAGAGCTCTTCTATTCCCTTTGAAATAGATAAATGCTTCAATAGAAGTCATGGAAAGAAGAAAAAAAACTAAAACAAAAGCATTGCACACTTCACAAGTAGTAAGCTGGTACCCCCAGGTTCTAGCAGCAGGAAGAGCCAGTACCCACCAAACCTTCAGCACGAGTACTGGATCACTCCTCCAGGGAACATTCCCGCAGTCTGTCACTTGCCCAGGTATTCCTTCACATTAAAAACTGCACTAACAGATGGAAAACCCACCCCATTAATCAAAATTCCTAATCTGCATAGCTGGGATCTCACTACACACATTCTTGGAAGGAAAATCCTTCAGAGCACAGAATGTCTCTCTGCAAGCTTATGGCACTGTAAAAATAATAATTTCTGGACAGTGATAATTATTCAAAGAATTCCCAACCGACTCCCATGGTGACCTAGACCTGTCAGTTACAAGAGATAACCATGTCATGTACATAGTTTCCTTAATTCCCTTTATAACTCTGCTTCCTTTGCTGTATAGAAGTACATGGCCAACCAAAATCCAGTGTCCCCTGGCAGCTAAAAGTAGGAGGATTGAAGCCTAGATGAGTAACCTGACAGTCTTCATTCCATTTACCATTAGGCCTAAATCTTACTGACTCACTGAGAAAGGCAGGCATCAATCACAGAGCTTTGTGTTCAGCATCATCCCCTCACTGCACATTTCCAGCTTTTTGGACTGGTTTCCTCAACTCTTTTGGTACTTCTGAGTACTACCTACAGCAGTAGGTCCCTCATCACCCTGCCCTGGGACACACCACACTGTAGGACCAACAGCATCAGTAGAATGAGGGAACCTCCAAACACTGAGGCAGATGAAATAGAATTCCCAGAACTGACATTTGGCCAAGATAAACCACATAGGAAAATATTAAAATCTTTTCACTGGGGAAAAAAAAATGTTTTGTTTGTTTGTCTTCCATCTCTGACAGGAAATAAAAAGCTGTTATTTCTCTATTATAGCAACGGCCACTCCTGGCATTCCAGAAATATGCAGAGCAGGTTTTTCCCACAAGAAAGAAAGGAAAAGAGCTGATGATCTGTTTTACCAGCGCTCTTTAAAATATAGGATAGCTATATAGAAACATTTAAATTAAAGCTGGTGGTACTTCCTCAGAGCAGAGTCAACCTCATAAATAAAGCTTTTATCTTGCTAATACATGAAGACAAAGTCTGCAGTTTACCTGGAAAGCCTTATAGCCAGTAACTGGAACATCGAGGATGCAAAACAACAGATGCCCTGAGCATCAGTGGGAGTTGCAAGACTCTGGAGAAGGTGATTGTTAGTTCAGATGGGGAAGGAGATAAAGGAATAAATAATTTCACACAAGTTCTTTGTATCGCTGCTGTGAATGTTAATTGGAAAATTATAAAAGGAGCCATTCAAATAGTCTGGGGCTCCCCTCATAGCTGAGAAGGGCCTCAAACAGCTTAAGAATGGGAATAGGCTGAAGAAGTGGAGGAAAAAAGAAGGAAAAAATATAAACAATGGCTGTTCAGCAAATATTCAGGATGCTCTCAGCAAACATGGAAGACAAAAAAAGTTAACCATTTCTATTCAGCTGTTCCTAGCAGTTTTAAAAGCCTCACTGTAGCCACATCTCCATTTGAAAAGAGAATCTCTAGACCAAGAAATTCAGGAGGGCATTTTCCAGGAAATGGAACAGGAGAAGTCAAAATAAAAGTCTATTGATTTAATGCAATAACAACAAAACCCCCACACCATTCTGCTAGCCATAAAATACTGTACAACAATCTAATTTCACAACTTTCACCTTTATCCTGAATGGAGCAGTGGGAAAGTGACCTCCAGAATCCTGGTGAAAGCTGGGATTTAGTTGTCCACAATATAATTCACCTTGTTAAAAATTTCAAATACCGCTAAGGTCAAGGCAACAGGCGTAGCTTCTTCACGAAGCTCAGAGCTTCTGTAGCAATTACTTTACAGAAAAAACACTTTGCCAGGGTCCAGGGACTTATCAGTGCCTTGTCCCACCCCACCTGCTGTTTATCTAATCAGGTTAAATTCCAAGACCTGGGAGAAGAATCTCTGGTCTTCTGTATGTAAAAATTGTGACATGACAAAATCTGAATCTACACTGAGGTTTACAAACACTACTTAGCTTGGATTAATGTGTTTCAGTCTGAATTTAACCGCGTGCAGCTATGTTAAAATGATTTAGCATTAAGAGCAATTTCCTTGCATTTTGAGAACCCCAAGCAGCATACAGAAAAAGATTAATGTATATCCAGAGATTTAAAATTTAAGTATTTTTTGGTGCTCAGAGAACTGGAACAACAGCAGTCCAAACAGCTTCCTCATTTCAGTGAGGTTCACCCACACCGGGGAAAGACAAACTCTAAAGGGAAAAAGACTAATTCATTTTCCACGCATTTACCTATTAGGACTAGCCTCAAAATAGGAATTTTCGTATATGTCATTGAACACACGTCAAATGGGAGCAACACTCTTGGCTGCTCTGAAGATGAAAATTACAACTAGAGGAATAAATCACTCATTACTACCTTGTATGGATGATTCAGTGCCAATTCCATCCATTATACAGCAAAGAAAGGGAAAACATAGATGGGAAAACACATACATCCAGTAGTGTCTGGGTATGTACATAACAGACTTTCGGGGCCCCAGCTGGGTAACCTAAATTCCAACAAAGTCTCTGTTCCTTCTGTTCCCCAGTGCCTGGCTGTGGGCCTTCGGCTGCTCCCAGCTAACAGGAAAAGAGCCTCAGGGAGCTGGCTACATCCTCCCATAAATACCAGCAGACTGGGGTTTTTACAAATTCAAAGGAAAGCAGCAATCCAACACTTTGCAAGATACTATAAATCTCAACAGTCTGTTTCATTAGGATTGTGAATCAAAGTCTGTAAGAAAATGCTACTTAGGGTCAAGGAAGGATGAGAGCAGGAGCTGGAACTCAGGAATTTAAATCAATTCCTATCTTGCCAGCACAGCTCTCATCTGCAAAGACACTGTGAGCTAACTCAGATAACTAATTCTCATTGTTTTCATGTCATTCAGGTATCCACCTTGAAGATATGGAGCCAAACCTCTCTACAGCTTGCTTTCTTCATCACAGCCTCCAAATAATAACATGGAATAAGAACATTTCTTTCCTCTCCTCTTTCACGTGCTCTTCAAAATTGTACTTCTTCACCAAAACAACTTTTCATCTCAACTGGAAACCACAAATTACAAATATTCCATTTATCACCAATGAAGCAAATACAACAGCAACAACAAAATCCAGTAAAATGTTGATGACAACACAGCTAGTCAGTAGCAACACCTACTCAGGACAGAAAAATGAACTGGATTTGGCTCAACATGTGGGCATATCCATTAGTTTCAGGGAAGGGCTTCTTGGGCCACAAAGGCAGAATGAACCTAATCCATTATCTCCCAGGTCTACTCCTAACTCTGTCCTTCATATGTGTCTAATGAAAGCAGGAATAATTCTGTATCTGATGAAGCTGTTTAAGAAGGGCCAAACTCTTATCTAACGTCAACCAGAGCAATACAAAGTTTAATCTCAGATTTGCCTTGAAATAGCACAGTGAGGATCCCAACACTCATGTAATTTGCAGTGCTGACATAAAAAGAGAAGGAAAAAAAAGCCATCTGAACAAAGGAAAACCTTGCTGACTCGGCAATAGCATCTGTCTAGCTGGGGAAGTGACCTGGAATTCTAGTTCTGTGTTAATGCAATCCAGAATGAACAATGATGTGCACAGGGGGATGCTCCTCGTGTGACTGCACTCCAGGTACACACAGGAACAGCTGGCAGAGAGCAGCTGATAGAGGAAGTTACAGTGGAGAAAGCCCCTCTGGCACACTGGGAACAGAGCAAGTTTTTTGCAAAGCACACAAAGCCAACAGCAGGAGAGGCTTCACAGTCTTTTCACATTCACACTGCAAACACCAGAGTCTGGATATTCTGTCCAGCCACCGACCCTGCTGTGTGATTTCAGAGCAGTAGCTTCTTTGCTCTGTCCGTGGAAAATGGACAAGAGGACAAATCTGATGGAAAGGAGTGGAGAAGACACTGGCCAAGGTGAGCATAGACAGTTTGGCCATGTCAGAGGGGACATCACTGGAGAGCAAAGACAAGTTGTAGCAGATGCTCTGGATTAGAGTCAGGTCAAGAACAGTGAGTTCACAGGGGACATCTGCCACCAGTTTAATCAAGTCACCCCCAGAATAATCCCTGGTGACCTTTCAGCATCACACAAAACTGCAGCAGCAGAAGCAAGAACACAAGCTAAATCTCAAGGGAAGCCTTTCTGTTGTCTTGCAGGGATTGTCCCATCTCTTCCTGAAGAGCCTTTAAGACACTAATCATCATCCAACTCCTTCAGTGGGACTCCTGACAGGCCAAAACCCACTGCCCCCCATAAGCATATTCACTCCCTAGAGGAGGTCCACCCTCTACAAACAAATGAAAGAAGTGTCATATAAACACACAATGCTTGGGATCTGTGGTTTATGGAGCTTGTAAGGCAGATAAAAAGATCCAGTTCTGCCTTTAATGAATTGCAGTATTTTAAATAAAACCATCCTAAAGGTATTACTGTATGTAATTTACTTTAGCAAATAACAGATAACAATTAAAAACATTTTTGCCTAAATAATCTCAGCAGCACTAGGCCCTAAAAAAACCCCTAAGCAATCTGTAAAAACAGTTAGGGCTCAATAACATTAACCACCTCAGACACATCTGTCATTAGAGCCACTAACGGCTATCTTACTCCTATTTTGATCACTTTGCACTTCAAAATCAAGCAGTTTTACCATCTGACAGAATATTTAGCATTTGTCAGACAGGAGATGCTTTCACAGTTTGACTACCCTGAACCACTAGTATCTTGAAATTTAAAGGAATCCATGCCTATTTATACAGGTACTTATATTTGAAAACCAGTTCTGCAAATCCTCATCCAAACACAAAACCCCCATCAAATCATTCCACAAGAACCAGGCCAGTCTGGGTTCTTGCATAAGCAAGGGTTTACAGGAGTCAGATCTTTCCATAAGGTTTCTGGCTGTACAGAGAGGAGAAGGAAGCAGAAGTGGAGATTGAGGAGCTACCAGCACTTGGCTGCCAGGGTTCAACCCAAACTACCCCAAATTACCCAGATGGTTTTGTTGACCTTGCTAAGTCCCTTAGTGAAGTTGTCCTTGATCCAGGTACAGAAGTCAAAGGGGGGATAGCCCTTCTGAGGTTTGAAAAGTATGATTTCATCAAGTTAATTACCCAACATCTACTTCAGCAATAGGAGTCCAGTGAGTTTACAGGAGGAGAAAGTTCCAAACCTATCAGGTGTTTGCTCTATGTAGCAAGAGCCTGGCTATACAATACCACAAATGCCATTGTATTACACAAAGCAGTACTATGAATATTTGCACATGGATTTTTAGCACAGATGAATTCCAATTTATGCTTCGAACTGAGTAAAACCAAAACTGTTTGTTAACCAGAACGTGGCAGGTGAGCTAGGGAGAACAGCAATTAACACTGTTCTTAAATAATATTTTGTTAATAATACATTAAAGCACACTTAATATTAGACTATTATGGAAAGCCTATTATGAAAGTTTCACATGCAGGTTTTCTGTGAAGCTCTATCTATTTTCCCATTCAAACAGAGACTGACATTCACTGGAAATTTCCAGCAGAAAGTGAAATTTGGAGTTTTTACAGCAAGCTTGCTTAGAGACAGCAGGACCAGAGCAAAGAGTTTCTGTTAACCTCAAATATACAGCATCTTGCCTGACATGGACTTCAACTTCAAAATCTTCTATCATGAAGAGAAGCAAATTTAAGCAGCAAAAATAGACTTCTACATCACAACTGTTGGAATAATATAGTTTACTATATTCACTACATATCTCCAGCATACCCTTTATCTTAAAAACTTTATTTTGAAGCAGATTGATTTAAAGCTCATTGTATTTAGTGCTGCACCAGCTCATCAAGAGACACAGACAAGAAACAGCAGCTCCTTTTATTGCATGAGATTCTCTTCAATAGCATCTCTGAGATAATCACTATGCTTAAAGAGTAGGAAAACATATGGGCAAATGGAATAGCTGATAAGCCACGCAGAGTTTTTGTTACCAAACCATGTGGCGGAAATGGTCTAAAACTGTTTTGTAAACTGAAACTGCAGCAGCACTACCAATCTTTAAACAACATTTGGTTTACAAACATGACAAGTAATCGATCAAACTCTTTCCTACATAACCTGTGGGGTAATTTTTAAAAAAGCTGGATTCATCTACCCCCAAAAATGGAGATCTGTGGAGCACAGGATCAAGATCAATTAATATTCAAGAAGATCAACATAACTTCTAGTGCTAGTTAAGTGCTTTAGGAGAGGGATCCTGTATTTGTACCTTATTGCTAGTTCTGTATTCAAGGGAGGACTTCTTCCAGGCCTGCCTAATGAGATAATATTAACACACATCTGCTTATCACCTATCATTGCTCAGATTTCCTGCAGGCTTTGGGGGCTAATGGAAGAATGCGCCTTTCAAGAACTGTAAAGTTTCTGTTATCCCAGCAGACAAGATATTAAGTGACCACATCAGCTCCAGTTCACGACAAAGGTAAATACATTCAGAAAATACTGAAGAACTTCAAATAAAACTGTACACCACTTAAAACCAAACAAAAAAAAATTTTAAAGGGAAAATAAGTCCCTTGAATTTTGGATCTGATTCATTTTACTAAAGAGGTTTTCTTGGAAGCAGTTTGATTTTGATTACCACTCACTCTGATCTTTAATTTGCTACTTGGAGGACAGGGAGAAAAAAACCACCTTCCCGCCGGGAAAGGGAAGGAAATCTGCCTCTGTTCCAATTCCCTGTATTTTACCCAAACACGTGAGAAATTTTTGAGAGGATGCAAACCTCCACTGCACAAGCTTTTAAAGCAGAGTGGTTAAAAAAAATCCTCCCCGCTGCAGAGACCCTGTCGGTTCTCCAGCGCTCTCAGCTGTGGCAGCCTGGCTGCAACATCCCTACTCTCCTGTGCAGCTGGGCAAGGTGAAATAGGCCCCAAGGAGTATCGCCATTTCCCAGCCACGTCAAAAGCAAAGAGGAGAAAAAAGGTGCCTTTTCACGTGGCTTCTATAATAAACCGCATAGAGTCAAGGACCAGCGCGGAGCTTCCCAAGTGCTGCTCAGAGCGGGCATGCTGACACGAATGCACATCCACGCAAACCTTTCCTTGCGCATCCCGGGGAGCTCCACAAGCTGGGCTTTCTCCTGGCAGCAAGCTGGCAGTCCCCAGCACGGAGGGAAGCCGGGCTGGCAGTCCTGGGCTTTGTTAGCAGCCACAGCGGCTGCCGGTGCCACTGATATCCGGGAAGCGAGAAGCATCCCATTGTGCGGGCAACCGCCGCAATCCCCGGAAACCTCATCCTCCTTGGAAAGGCATCCCTGTGAGGATAAGCCTCCATCCCCCGCGCCGAGCCCCTTCTCCTCCCCGCAGCGAACGGAGCCACCCCAAAAAAAGTTTTGCTGGGCAGAAAGGGCCCTGCCAGCCTGACACCCGCTGGGAAAAAACAAAGGGTCAGGGAAGAAAGAATAAAGTTTGGGGCTCGGCGGGGTGGGGAGGGCGCCCGGTTGGGCTCCGGGCCTCGGACTGGCGCAGCTGCTCGTTCCCGGCTGCCCGTCCCCGCTGCCCTTGGGCCGCGCACGGCGGTACCTGAACAGGGCGACCGCAGTCTGGTTCCTCCTCCACGCCTTGCCCTGCTGCAGCAGCACCCCCTGCACGATTTCCTTCTCGTCGGGCACCCGGTACACGGGGAACACGTAGAGCCAGCAGAGGACGAAGACGCCCAGGGCGCTGGCGCCCACGGGCAGGCGGGTGCGCGGCCACTTCCACGCCAGCCCCGCCATCCTCCTCCTGCTCCCGCAGCGCCGCCGCGGCGCCGGGCCGCGCTCCGGCATCAGGCCCACGCCATGCGGCGCCCGCCGGCAGGGAGCCCGGCCCGGCTCAGCTCAGCTCGGCTCAGCCCCTCCGTCGCCCGCCGCCATCGCCACCCAGCAGGCCGGGGAGAGCGGGGCTGCTGCTGCCGCTGCGCCGCGGCTCGCTTCTCTCTCGGCGGCAGTGGCGGCTACCGCCCTTCCTTACAGTCATTTGGTCCCTCGCGTTCCCCGCCAGATGATGCTCCGCTGCTCCCCGCCCTCCCTCCGCCTCCTGCCGAGACCCTCGCTCGCTGCCTTGCTGAGGACCGACCCGCTAAATTTCTACCCCGCCCGTGCCGCGGGGTGCTCCGGCCCCGCTGCCCGGCCCACAGCCGCCGAGGGAGGGAGGGAGCGGAGACCCAGCTGCTGCGGGGCTCCGCTCCGGCGCCACGCCCGCTCCCGCCTCACCGCGGGCACCGAGCGGAGCGGAGCGCAGGGAGGAAGAGAGGGAAGGAGATCCCGCTCCGGGTGTCGCCGCCGGCACCCACCCTCCCTCCCGGCGTCTGGCTGTCTTCCCCGGCAGAGGCCGCACCGGTCTCCAGCGCGCCCTGGCGGCCACCGACCCCTGCCCGACGGTGTCGGCGACTCCGACCCGCTCCGTCCCGTCCTCCCTCCCCTCACCGTGACTCCCCGCGGGCCGCCCCGAGCGCTCCGTATCTGCCCCGGGTTCCAGCCAGGAGCCCCGGGTCCGGGATCACCGCGCCCGCCCAGTCAAAGTGCATCCCGCACGAAGTACATCCTGCAAAAAGTACACAGAAAAATCTATGGGTTAAGATACGTTTGGGAGAATGTAGCAAACCGGGGGCACGGCAAACCCAAAAGCAAAGCGTGCCGCTGCCAGCAGTACCGATTCCAAAGCAGCAGCTCTTAGGAGGAGCGGCTGAGGGCACTTGTTCTGTTCAGCCTGGAGAAAAGGAGATTGAGGGGAGGGAGACCTCATAGCTGTTCTGCATCTTCCTTGTGAGGGAAAGCAGTGGGGCAAGCAATGATCTCATCCCCTTGGTGACCAGTGAAAAGACCTGAGGGAATGACATGAAGCTGTGTCAGGGGAGGTTTAGTTTGGATATTAGGAGAAGATTCTTCATCCAGATGGTGGTGGGCACTGTAACAGGCTCCCCAGGGAAGTGCTTATGGTACCAACCCTAGCAAGGTTCAAGAAGCATTTGGACAACACTCTCAGGCACATGGTGAGATTCTTGGGGTTGTCCTGTGCAGGAGCAGGAGTTGGATTTTGATGATCCTTTTGGGTTTCTTCCAGTTCAGGATATTCTATGATTTTCTGTGCCCACTAGTGTGGTTGGGTCTTTGAAGAGAACACACTGAGAGTTATACCCCCGGGTGGAATGGGGGTGGTTGATGGGTGTTCCAGCCATCTGGGGTTGTTCCTGCAGTGCTCAGAGTGAGGGAGAGTTGGTAGAGAAGCCACCCACAAACCAAGGAGCAGCAGTATGAACCTTGCATGCCTATGGCAATGCCCAGCTCAGGCTTCCCATTGGGAATCCATGTGTACACCAAGATGAGGGTGCCACATGCACAGCCCTCAGCCCTCCAAAATCACCAGTCTCATCATTTCATGCCAACAGAGTGACTCCAGCACTTCTCTGTGATAATCAGGTAGGCTGAAACATGGGAGACACGTTCAGGTCCTCTCAGTATCTCAGAGGCAGATCCTAGTTTCAGAGCACAGTCTCAAGCCCCTGGCATAAAAGGCAGATTCAGCCCAGGCTGATACCATCCATTTGTGTTCAGCATCTCCAGACATACGTTTCAGACCCACTGAAAAACACTGCAGACTACCACATAACCTTAGGAAGAGTCTTGTATGAGTTAGTAGCCAGCTGCTTTCCAGACTTTCAGCACACGGAGACTTGGCTACTTTGGGGCAACTTTCAGGGTTGAGTGGTAATTAAGGGATTGGGTGAAGGAAGGAAATCAGTGAGAAAGTTTGACGCAATTAGTTTAGTATCTCCTGGCCATAAGGCAGCAATAAAATAACTATAAATACTAACTGGGTGTTTCAACAGTATTTTCAGCTAGAGATCCCAACAGATACTTAGTTCTCAGTAAAAAAATAAAATTGGAAATCTCAATGCACTTTCCATGCTTGAGAGAAGGAAAAACATTCTCTTTCATAATGTGTCACTGTGTAGAAATATACACTGACAAACAGAGCATTAACTTCATGATGTCTAATGAATATAAAAATGCCAGAAATATGTAATTGCATAAGAAATATTCTTTTCATTCATATTTGATATGCTAGAGCTGTCTGGAGTGTTATAGCTGTTTTCGCTGGACAAAAATGGGAAAAGAAACTGAGCAAGGCATTTTGGTTAACCTGTAGAAAAAAAGAAAATATTTAGAGCCAGATAAATATTTTCATTTTGGTGAGGAAACTCTTTATCAGCAGCAGAATAAACCAAAATCTGTACAGTCACATCTGTTAAAAACAAACAGAACCATTCAGTCTCTGGAGACTAATTCGAAACAGTTAGCTATGGCCATTAAATGTAAAACAAAAAAAGTGTTTGAAATGTACAGAACTGTATCCCAAATTAGATCCTGACTCTTTGCTCACCTTTGGTTGAGAAGACAGACAAACTAGAGGCTCTGTATTGCTTTGGAAATGAGAAACAGGAAAAGAACAGGAGAAAGTAGGAATTACTTATTCTTTCAATATCCAAACTGCTTGCAGTGAACTAGGTTAAAGTACACCCAATACACACAAGATTTTGGGATATCTTTTATTTGTGATCCTGTGAGATATTCCTAAACCTTTCCTCCCTTGTTTTCTAAATCTATTTCAGCATGAAGTTCCCAGGCCATTCACTGATTTCATAGCAGTCCATGGTCTGTCTGGTGCCACGGCAGTAACTCCATCACCATATCCTGCCTGCCACCCTCAAGGAGCCGCATGGATCAAGACAGACATGAGGTGGAGCTTGTTATGTTGCCACTGACTTGCCACGGGGAACTAAAAATGCCTGGCCTTGTTCTGCTCTTGCACAGGTGGAAATTACAGACACACCAGGACAAGCCCAAAGCCAGGTCTGTTACTCTGGAGTCAAATCTGTTTCTAGACAGCATTATCAGTCGCTGTCCTTTCCCTCTGTCCGGGAGCCCTGAAGAGCAGCACACCCCTGCTTTCTGCTGGGAATAACAGCTGCAAGTGAAGAATAAACAGGAGGTAAGAATAAACTGCCAAAAATGAATCTTGCTTACAAACAAATAGCCTGAAGTACTTCAGTGACACTTTGCAATTGTTGAGATGTAGAGATGTCGTGATCAACAATCTTTAAATTGAAGCAGAAAATTGATATTCAGGCATGATTCTACTCTGTCGAACTCCATATTAGTGAGAACTGATGGTGAGTTTAACTTCACCTTCATTACTTGGTTCCAAGTAAGATCCTAGCCAGAAGGGCCAGATATCCTGGGCAGGGTCTGCCCACCACAGAAAAAAAAAAAAAAAAAAAAAAAAAAAAAAAAAAAAAAAAAAAAAAAAAAAAAAAAAAAAAAAAAAAAAAAAAAAAAAAAAAAAAAAAAAAAAAAAAAAAAAAAAAAAAAAAAAAAAAAAAAAAAAAAAAAAAAAAAAAAAAAAAAAAAAAAAAAAAAAAAAAAAAAAAAAAAAAAAAAAAAAAAAAAAAAAAAAAAAAAAAAAAAAAAAAAAAAAAAAAAAAAAAAAAAAAAAAAAAAAAAAAAAAAAAAAAAAAAAAAAAAAAAAAAAAAAAAAAAAAAAAAAAAAAAAAAAAAAAAAAAAAAAAAAAAAAAAAAAAAAAAAAAAAAAAAAAAAAAAAAAAAAAAAAAAAAAAAAAAAAAAAAAAAAAAAAAAAAAAAAAAAAAAAAAAAAAAAAAAAAAAAAAAAAAAAAAAAAAAAAAAAAAAAAAAAAAAAAAAAAAAAAAAAAAAAAAAAAAAAAAAAAAAAAAAAAAAAAAAAAAAAAAAAAAAAAAAAAAAAAAAAAAAAAAAAAAAAAAAAAAAAAAAAAAAAAAAAAAAAAAAAAAAAAAAAAAAAAAAAAAAAAAAAAAAAAAAAAAAAGTTGTTCCTGAGAGGTGCCTTTAAAAAGCAGCACAGAGAAAAGCAACGAGTGACAGCATGGCATAGAATGCCTTTTAAATTCTCAGGTGAAACAGCGTTACTATTCACGGATCAGAAGGAAAACGCCGTGCTGCGAGTTTCCCGGTTTCCCTTCAAAATGCACCAGAAGGATCCCCTCCGTTTCCTATTGCATTCCCCCGCTCTCCCTGCGGGTGGAGCTGACATTCTGCTCAGCCAACCCCTTTCCCAAGCGATAGACTCCAGGTTTTCTTCTTTCTCTTGCTCACAGCCCAAAATACACGTGAAGATTAGAATTACATCCTTCAAAATATCCAGGTTTTGCCTGCTTTCATGTGGAGTATCGTGTACTCCTACAGGCACCCCCTTGTACCTCGTCTTTGCACTCTTTCAGCTCTCTCACTTCCAAAATAACAGGGTATTTCCCTCCACTTCAGCATCCTACACACTTTCTGTTCTGCAGAATTTAGCAAAGGAGTTGCACTGGAATCAGCTTTCAGTGTATGGCATCCTTTTAGTTGATGAAAATGTTACCATGCCATATACCTGGCAAATCCATTATCTTTCCAATGCGCTCAGTTACCACCTGACTAAAATTCCTTGCTCTATGCTGTTCCCTCTGTTCTGCAAGTATTTCATGCTCCATTAGTAGAGTCTATGTGAAAACTGGATTTGTTTTCCAAGGGAAAACGAATCTGAAAGAAAAGTAGGCATTCTATGTGGAACCCCAGCCCTTATTCCCCACTGCCATTAATAACCAGTGCTCCTTTGGTACATTTTTTTTTGACCCAATGTACAACACAAGAATATTCAGAAATCATCACCTGTCTGAACTATTACTGTAGACCAGCTTTTGCGTGGTGTCACCTGTGAACAGGCTGATTTCTCTGAATTCCCTCTGTTGACACAGTTCTAAAAACTGGCCTCTGAATCTCCCTCTGTAAGAACAGCACAAACACTGTAAACTCCATGAATGGATGCACAGTTGCCCTGTTCACAAATTCCCATTATGCCTCTCCCTATCAGAATTTACTCTGCAGCTCTGTTGAACCCACCCACAAATGTGTATTCTCATTGATAAAACATTTTAAGCCCCTAATTTGATGGACAGTTTTATATAATCCTATTGGAGGGGAGAATTGTAACTACAATATCAAATTAATTCCTGCAAAGTCATGGTGTCCAAAAGCTAATCAGTTTTTACCCGGCTTGTACCAGTTGTCCTCTGAAAAAATATTACCAGTTTTGCCACATGTTTTTCCCCTCAGCTGTCATGCTGTAATAGTGTCATTACTGTGACAACATCTACAGTCATCCTTCCAGCTGCAGAGAGGAGTCAGAATGCACAAGAATGAAGCATAAAATGGGGGAAAACGATTTACTGATGAAAGACAGAGCTCATTCTTTAAAACAGAGAACCTCTTTTACTAGCAGTGTTGAAAGGACTTTCAAAACATCTTTTTAGGCAAACAGTGATGTTGGCTGGTAAAAAGTGGAATAAGAATGAGTGAAAACATGCAAGAGTAAGTGATAAGGATAAGGAACACATTAGCCACAGATTGCTTTTTGGTTTTGCATGGAAAGAAGGTTTTATCATAAAATGGAGGAACACAGGCAATTTTTGACAACTTTACCATTGCTGCTGTACATTATTACAGTATCTCTAGGGAAGCCATAAAGACCAGACTTCTGTACTGCAGCACTGGCTTCAAGATGCCTCTTTAGTGTCTTTTAATGCATGTAAAAATGCCCATGAAAGACATGGATGGGCAGGATACATGGGCAGAAGCACCAGTAAGGTGAAGATAAATAAGTACATTGAAATTCCGGGTGAAATTCCTACCTGTGCAGCTCTAGGAGTTTGTCCTCACTGTTAACAGGAGCAAGCTGTGCTGAAGTTAAGGGGTTTACTCACAAAAACAGCTACTCAGAAGGGTAAGGGACTTGCTGGATTAGTATCAATTAAGTTCTGTTTGTCCTAGAGAAAAGAAGGTTGCATGGAGACCTCATGGCAGCCTTCCAGTATCTGAAAATACCTAAAAGGAAGCTGAAGAGGGACTCTTCATCAGGAACTCTAGTGGTAGGACGAGGGGGAATGGGTTCAGACTGAAAAAGGGGGAAAATTAGGTTAGATTTACAGAAGAAATTCTTTACTGAGAGAGTGGTGAGGCCCTGGCACAGGTTGCCCACAGAAGTTGTGGCTGCCGCATCCCTGGAAGTGTTCAAGACCAAGTTGGATAGGGCTCTCAGCAACCTGGTCTAGTGGAAGGTGTCCCTGCCCACAGCAGAGAGTTGGAACTGGATGATCTTTTAGGCTCTTCCAACCCAAACTATTCTATAACTTTATGTATAAGAACTGTCATGCCAAAGATATTGTGGCTGGAAGGTCCTATTGTATAATGCACCATTTATGAAGGAAATAAAATGCGTATAAAAGGCACAATAGAACATGCACACCCACATGCACAGAGACTACAAGCACATCTCTGAAGCAAACAGGCTCTTCCCTTGTAAGTGCAGTTCCTTTTCCTTGGGGACTCAAATAGATTCTGACCTCATGTCTGACATTTGCTGAAGTTTCGATTTGAGCAATTGCTGTCAGGAAGCCATCAGTCATAATTAAGTGTTGGTTAAGAATCCTGTTCATGAGAAGGTTGTGTCTGATATAGAGGGGGACATAATAAATTTGGTCTCACAATAAGTAATCCCTTTAGATCAGGATGAAGTGAATAGAAGAAAAGCAGAAGAGAGGAAAAAGCTTGTTAATGTTGTTGCTATATCTTTTCTTCTTATAACAAATGATCCTTAGTTCTTACTAGGGAGAAACTTGAATTTGTGTGAGGCATCAGGAGACCTCTCTGCTGCTGAGAATTAACAGCAGATCTAGATGATGTGATTTGTTCAGCTGTCCACCCTGGAAAAGGTGATAAAGAAAATGATGAAGCAAAAAAAGAGGATGCAGAAATGTGTTTAAAGACAACTTCCAGGAAGGGTGGCTGAAACCCTCAAAGTCTGGACAGGCAAGCGTCTAAAAAGAAGCCTCACAAATACTCTGGCTGTCAGTGGCCTCCTCCAGCAAACACTCAGACCCTGAACATAAGCTATTTCTCTGAAGGGTGCAGGATCATGGGCAAAACCAGATCCAGCATCCACAGTAAAAATGGAAATCTGACTTAAAACTGAGCAAAAAGCCAAGGCTTCAGTGATGGGAAATGAAACAGCCTGACCAGATGGAGACCTCAGGCACAGAACAAGTGCAGAGTGCTGAGTTCTGTGCAGAGCTCAGGTTGAGTGTCAGGTTTTCATCAGCCAGATTTTCCATTAACCCATACATTGAAGGCAAAATTTACATACTGGCCTCATAACAATCTTTCCAAATATATTGATTGACATATGTGTGCAGCAATGTGGCGCTGTGTTTCCCCCCTCCTTCTCCTGCTGGGTTTCTGCCCTTCCCTGCCCCTGGTCCTGGCCACCCCCTCGGGTTTTTCCCACTGGTTCTGGTACCCCAACTCTGCCCATGTGCCGCCCCTGCACCCTGAAACCAGTAGTCCACGTGCTCTCCCCGCCCCCCTCGTCCCCCTATAAAACCCAAAACGGGCTGCCATGTGCTCTCTCTGCCTCTGGGAAGCTGTTTGTCACCGTGTGATTAAAGTCCTGTGGTCCCCATGCAGAGACCCTTCTCTCCTCCTTTATCACCACCGTGTTGTGGAGCCGGCAGCCAGCCGGAGCAAGGGCGCGGGGCCCCGGGAGGGCTGCGGGAAGCGGAACAGCCGCTCTCTCCCCGATGCCGCCCCGCAGCGCTCTCCGGGAAGGTTGTGGCTTGCCATGCCAATGCAGAAACTACAGACCGCAACACAGCAGCAATATGCATACAGCAACATTGGAACCAGAACCAGGACCTCCTTGCATTTTTAAGTAGGCCAGAAGTGATTTAAAATTTTTCTGGAAGAAAGTTGTCATTACCCTTATCTCCATTTAACAGAGAAAACAGAGACTTGAAAAGATTTGACTGATGATTGAGCTAGATTTGTAACAGAGACTCCTTCAAGCCTAGTGCAGTGCTGTGGGACACACATTCCAGAGAAATTCAGCTGTGATTTAAACTGCTGGATGCACCAACGGCTAATATTAGTGAAGTGGTTCAAGATTATCATGATTTTTTTTTAATGGCCCCCAAATTTAAGCAGCATCACTTCATTGGGGCCCAGGCAGACAATTTAAAGTTCGGTTAATGGGCAAACAATAATGAAAAATTGATTCTGTCTCTTCACAAAAATAATTAAGATAAAAGCAAGGCTCAGCACAGAAATTGTCCACCAAAGGACACAGATGAACTTGACAACAGCTGGAGTATTATTTTTCATGCTGGGTGACAATACAAAGTGCTAGTGAAGGAAGAGGGAAAAATCCTGTGACTGAATGTGGTTTCCAAGGGCAAGCAGCCTCCCATGGGGATTTGCAGTTATTGCCCAAAGACGACATCAACACCATGACTAAAAACTCAAGAAATGTTGGACCAGGAACCAACATGCACATTCCTCTGCTGAACTTCATCCATACTTTGCATCCCAGACCACAACAGCTCTTTCACTGTTGTCAAATAATGTGATCCCACCATGGACTCCAGACACACAGACATCTTTAGTTCTGGAGCTTTGTCATTCTTATTTTTCTCAGGTTAGTTATTCAAATGTGAATCCCTTTGAAAAGATTTGAGGGGCTGTGCTTTCAGTCTGTTTTGAAATTAGTCCTGTAAACCATTTGAAAGACAGGGAAACAAGAGTTTTCTCTCTTGAGAAGAGACCCAGGAGATGGATGGCTTTGTCTTACAAATGTCATGTTGCAGTGGTTAAATCCATGTTACACCCGCCATGTTGTTTCAAAGTGGTCTCTCCCCACACCACTGTGCCAGAAGGTTCTTTCTCCTTCAGTCCCTCACTGGTCCCTGGTCCTTCCCCCCCCCCCCCCGCCACTGGCCCCTGTTATGCCATTCAATCTTATCTCCCCCTCTAGCCCTCAGATTATTGGTTACTGATGTTCTGCCTGCCCCTGGGACCCCTCAGGATAAAAACCGCACGCCGGTTTGTTCAAGGTTCTTTGTCTCTGCCCCCCCTTCGGAGCGGTTTGTTCGCGGTCCGTGTGGACCCGAATAAACGCCTCGGAACTGCACGCAAAGAATCCCTCTTGCCTCTTCATCTCCGTAACACACAGACCTGTGTGAGAGTGGCTGCCTGCACCTACCCGCAAGGGTGAGGCTGAGTGCTCGCATAGGTGCTAACAGAGCACCGCCACAGCATCTCCACACGGGACTCTGTGGGAGAAGCGCGGCACCAGCCCATCGACCCCACGCACCGCAATAATGTCACACTGTCTGTCATGTAGAAGGGGAGTTTCACAAGTCATTTGACGCAGCCCGCCGTGCTGACCGAAGGAATTGGTGCTGCATCTCCCCGAGCGTCAGCGGGGAAACAGGCAATCCTCTGGGGTGCCGTTCCCCATTGAGGAAGCCCAGGAGGGGCTGTGGAGTCGCCTCACAGATGCCCATGACAGCCGGTGCGATTGCAGGCACACACACAAGCAGGCAGAGCAATCCAAAGCGCTGGTCTTGAACAAAGAGGCAGAGAGGGGTCTTCTGTGTGGGCTCCGAGGAGGTTTATTCCAAGGAGGGTCCAGGGACAAAAGAAGAAAAGTTGGGAGGGTCCAGGGGTTTTATAAGGGACCAAACAACCAACTGGGAGAGGGGAGAGGGGTGGAGAGAGTACAGACTGACAGCGAAGATGCCAATAGCAGAGGAGAGGAGATGGACAAAGGGGATGGGGCCTAATGGGGTGTCGAATGACAAGGAACCTTCTAGAACATATCCATATGTATGAGGGGAAATACATATTCAAAGAAAAATACATAAAACTGGGAGGGGGATCAATGAACCAAACACAATTAAGCGATCTACATGAAGGAACAGGGGGCAGTGGGAACTTCACCGTGACAATGGCAGAGATATTAGACATCTGTGCCAGCCCACCAGGAATTCAAAGCCACTCTCGGGCCTTGAGGCTCACTGGTCACTTCGGCAGTGGCCACAACCACCGTCACAGTCATTAATTCAGCCAGCTGGTGGGACAGAGTGTAATAGGTAACATAAACTGCTTGGGAAGATAAATATCAACAAAGCTCTTTTATCTGGAGACTCAACATACTTTTCAACCTGCCTATTCACTTTGTGAGAAATTTGACATCATAAGTTTATTATATTTTAACACTGCTGCACAAAGAATAATTTCTTGAGAGGGTAACAGAAAATTGCCAGTGTATCAGAAATGGAGCAAAGAACAAAATCTTTGATGGGCAAATAATCTGTCACCTGGTAGTAAATGTAATTCTATCACCAGGTAGTAAGTGTAATTCTATCACCATTAACATGATTTCTGCTGACCTGGAAGGGTCAAAATATATGTTGCTGTGTAAAATACATTCTGAATTGAGATAACACATTATTGTGTGCCATTCAAAAATCAATTATTAAAATAAAGTCCTTACTTGCATAGTATAATGACTTTTGTGGGCTTGATGATTCAAATAGACATTATATTCCTGAAAAAATATTGGGAAAAAATGCATAGTGAAGTGCCATGCAGTGCTTTGAAACAGCTTTGAAATGTAGGCCATTTAAGCAAACTACATGAAACCGCCAAGCTTCTTCATGTCAGGACATGAGGAAGTTGTAAATTGTGGGGAAAGCTATTATTTTAGTCACTGTAAACACAAATTGAGAGAAAAAGAAAAACATGGATATCTCTTTCTAGAGTTGTCTTCAGAAAGGGAACTGGAAATTAAAACATTATCTGTGAATCCTCAAACTGAAGCTGCCTGGACTCTGCAGAGTATAAAAGAGAAGGAGCCTGTTGCTCCAAGTGAGCAGAGAGCCCATGATTTGAGGGATGGAGGGTGGATTTCTCTAAGCTGACCCTGGATTCTCCAGATGCTTGCCTTCAACTTCTTCTAGGTTTGAACTGGGTTTAGATTTGGCTTCTGTTTCTAGTTTATGAGCATAAACTGGAGGTCTCACACATCCTGCAGTGATGGTTGGGTGGTGCCTGGGTGGGATGTCAGCCCACATCATCACCAACTTTCTCTTCCCACACAAGAGGGGAAATGTCTGTCAGGGAGGTTTCATTGCAACATGATGGGCTGCTAGGGTGCTCTCCCCATTCCAGGGGTCATGATTTATAGCAGCTGATGCCAGAAATGGGTGGAATGTGCCCCTGGAAAGGCCTAAGGCAAGCTCGGTGCCTACATCCAAAGGGGCCTGAGCAATGGAAGGGTGTGGGGGAGGCTCGCTGGCTCCAGGCTCAGAGTTGAATTTTATCTTACAGTCCCAGCTGCCACAGCTCTGTGACAGGAAGCTGTAATTGACATTGTGGTGTCCCTCCAGGAGCAGAGGAAGCATTTCTAGAGGGTGATACTAGTTAGCAGGAATGTGGATATCAACTTCTCTCCCTCAGAAGAGAGGGAGAGTGTAAGGATGTATTTTAGTAGGAGAATGTGCTCACATGCCTGAGATTTGTGGCAAACTTCAAAGTCTCTCTTCAGCAGCAAAAAGAAAACACAGCTCTGCCCACATGTAGTTCCACACTGTGGACTGAGCTGTCAAAATACTTCCCACAGCTGAGACCTGGAAGACAGGCAAACACTCTCTTGCTGCTGAGACCTATTACTAGAACAAATAATGTGCTGTGTTTTGCAGTTACAATAATTACAAACATCAAACATCTTGTAAACATCTTGCATTTCTTTTCCTTCCACAGATTTTCCAAACTGTAAGTGCTGAATAAGCAGATAACTCCTCAGACAGAAATTTGGGAGCTTTGTTGGTATCTGTAGTTTTACGAGGATAAGTTTGTTAACAGAGGCTGAAGGTGAAATGAACGTGTAAGGACAGCTGGGTAAATCGGCAAGTGATGATTTTCATTGGCACAGAACTGATGTAACAAAGGATGGTCTGTCACTGGGGTCAGAGGCTTTATGATTGCTAGGTTTGGAGCATGGATAAGGGCTACAGTCAGGCAAAATTTCAGCCCTAGGATTTAGCTATAGCCTTTGCTATTCTGCCTTGGGTGCCATCTAGATTAATTCAAATACTGGGGTTTTTCCTGCATGACACAGATCGCAGGAGCAGATTCCCTTGGGTTTTCAGTCAGTGTATGTCCAAACAGTGTCTCCAGATTTTTGGGTGATGAGTTCAAAATATTCCCATGCCTAATTCCAGTGATTCATTTTATGATTATTCAACATGAGATACCCTCAAGAGTCAGATTTCCAGAGGGGTTAATTACTCACAACTCAAATGATTCAGTAGCTCTAAAATACTCTTATAAAACCATAGGAAGATCATATTAAACCTAGAGAAACTCATTTCTCTATGAGAAGAAATGAAAAACAGAAATTAAAGACATTTCTGAGCTGACTACCCATCATCCCTTCTAATAAAAAAAGGATCTTTTAGACCAACTTCTACCAAGTGTATTACCTATTTCACGGGGAACTGAAATATTTGTCACAGTGTGGGAAAAAAAATGGGGAGCTTTTAGAGTTGAAGTTGATTTTCATTGTGTCTGTTAAGATTTTCTTTCCCCTGATTGTTAACTTAGGAGCATTTGAGCACTGTACAGCAGTGTCCTAACCAATTCACTTAACTCAATTTTCTCATAGGATAGGAATTAACCCAAGCATAAGTTTAAATATTTAAAAAATAACATAATTACCGTGATATCCGTGACTCGCTGTTTTATTGGCTTCTGTGTTATCTCTTGTTGGGGTTTTAGGAGTTCTCCTTTTGTTTTTTTTTTCTCTTCTCTCTTAAAGAATTTTTCCCATATCAGTGTTGCCAAGAGACACTAAAGACTGGGTACTTAAGAGAGACGAAAAGACCTGGCCACAGCGGGGGTCCAGCTGGCTACCCTCTTTTACCTGGGGCTTTGTCATGTAGGGCAGAGATGCCACGAGATTTGAACTGGGAAAAAAGGGGTTGGGTGCCGCCCCTAGCTCTCTTGTTCCCTCGGCATTCGGAAGGGAGAGAGGCTGCGCTTGCTGTAAGGAGAATTCATCGCCGTTATGGAGTTCTGCCTTCTGCTACCTTCTTTCTATCATGAGTGGGGGCTCTGATTGCTGGAGCAGCAGTTGCACTGGGACCCTATTTAACACCCTACCTCACTAAAAGAGGGACCTTTTCACCATCTGCTCCAGTGCCTCAGGGGAAAAACTCGCTGGGAGCTGGGCCGCCACTGCCCTGCCCCTGGCGTTCCTTTGCCACTGCTCCAAGCCTTTGCTACACTGTACTCCGCACGCCCTGCCTGCCGAGACATCCCGGGGTTCCCGCTGCAGCTCCGGAGTTTGATACATCCCGTCTACCACCCAGGATTTTGTGCTAATCCCTGCTGTTCCAGCGTGCTGTTCCCGAGGTGCGGCTGGGCCCCGGGATCGGCTGCCCAGGGGTTTGTGAGGCAGCTTTTCATCCGCCATTGCCGCGTGCTCCCGAGCTCTCTCCAGAGCGCCCCCTGCCGGCGCGGGGGAACATCGCACCCGCCCCGCTCGCCGGGAGCCGCCAGCGCCCCCTGCCGGCCGTGAGCGTCACTGCCCCGAGGGGGAAAGGGGCTGAGAGCTGAGAAGGGGTCACTGGGCTCTGGTTCTGTTTGCTATCACTGCCACAGTCACTGCTGCTTGTTTGCCTTGTTATACATACATACATACATATATACATACATATATATAAAAATAAAAATAAAAGTAAAGAACTGTTATTCCTTTTCCCATATCTTTGCCTGAAAGCCCCTTAATTTCAAAATTATAATAATTCAGAGGGAAGGGGGTTACATTTTCCGTTCCAAGGGAGCCTCCTGCCTTCCTTAGCAGACACCCGTCTTTCAAACCGAAACACCTCTGTATCAGACCAGAGTTTGATTTCCAGTGTCTTCAATTGTCTGACCTGGTTTTCAGGAGCGGAAGGTTTTGTCCTTGTTTCTCTGCAAGCCATCCAGTTGTGCATCTCAACTTTTTGCTGGGTCACCTCCAAGCATTAACTAGAATTTTTCAACAGTTAAAACCCCACAAAATCAGATGCACATGTTTGCATCTTTAGGTAGGAATTCCCACCGCATAAATATGCTTGCACTGCTCATTTATGTTCATGATGGTGTACATCTAGAAATAGCACAAATATATTTGAGAGAATCACAGAATGGCTTGGGCTGGAAGAGACCTTTACATCATCCAGTTCCACCCCCCCTGCCACGGGCAGGGACACCTTCCACCAGACCAGGTTGCTGAGAGCCCCATCCAACCTGACCTTGAACACGTCCAGGGATGGGGTATCCACAGCTTCTCTGGGCAAGCTATGCCAGGGCCTCACCCCCCTCACAGGGAACAATTTCTTCCCAATATGTAATCTAAACTTACTCTCTGTCATTTTAAAGCCATTCCTCCTTGTTCTGTAACTCCAGGCCCTTGTAAATAGTCCCTCTCCATCTTGGAGGCTCCCTTCAGGTACTGGAAGGCCACAAATAGGTCACCCTGAAGCTGCCGCTTCTCCAGGCTGAACAATACCAATTCTCACAGCAGAGCTGTTCCAGCCCTCTGATCCCCTTGGTGTCCCTCCTCTGCACTTGGTTCAGCACCTCCATGTCCCTCCTGTGCTGGGACCCCAGGGCTGGATGCAGCTCTGCAAGTGAGGTCTCACCAGAGGGGAGCAGAGGGGCAGAATCCCGTCCCTTGATAAACTGGAAAGCTAAGGAAGAAAATAGATTTTGTGAGTATTTTACTGCCTCATCCATCTAAGACTAAGAGTTAATTTTCAGAAGTTTCCTTAATCCCAAAAATCGTAATTTCTCAGTCTGTTCTGGATGTTTGAAGATTTACAGCTCAGGTGCCACTACTCAGAAGTTGTATCAGCACTTGGATGTTTCCCCTCTTCCTTCCAGCCATAGGCACAGAAGTGTCACAAAGGCACATCCTTTGCATGACTGCATTTTTTTCACTAATTCTGACTGTTCTGAGGCTTCAGGTGCCTTCAGTCCGCTCATTTTAGCAAATGAAGAATTTTTTTGGACATGATGCCAGAAAACAGTTAAAAATATTTGAATTCCCTGTCATTAAGGTAGTCAGGGCTAATATAATATGAGATTTTCTTTGGAGAAAGGTAAGCATAGCTGGTAAAATGCATAGAAGTAAAATTTGTATTTCGTTTGATTTCTTGTCATCTACATATATCATATTTTCCTTTTTTTTGCTGCTTCACTCCCACCCATTCTCATAATCTGCAAATTACTTTAGTCTGAAATATTTCCTGTGCGTTAACTGCATTTCATTGGCTGCCAATTCAGTCTTCTGTTTCTGCACTTGCGTTTGTATTTAGGAAACATGATGAAAATTAATAACATAATTATACATTCAAGCAAATCACATGAATTAAATCTGTGTCTAGGCAGCCAAAAATATCTGTGGTTGTCATTGGAGTGTATATTTTTTTTCCTTCTCCAGTAGCATCACAAGACAGTGTTGTGGTTTAACCCCACCCAGCAACTGAGTACCACACAGCCACTGACTCAGTGCCCCATCCCACTGATAACTCTATCCCACGCGAAACCTGGGCAGACAGTGGAAAAAACTGCTCCTGTGTTATTCCATAGACAAGTACTCCATAAAGGAAGAGCAACACTCAAAGTCTTCTCCTTTTTAAGCACCATCTTTCAAATTTCTCACAAAATATTTATTCTGATTTCCTTAAAGCTCTTACAGAAGATGTGACACTGTTCATCTTGAACAAACTTCTAACCAAACAAGGCACTAAACCCATGTACCTTCTTTTGTATTTGCCCAGTTGCAATATCCTTTTAACCTAAACCTTAACATTCTTGTGTTCCACCACCACAGGAAGGTATCCTGTGTTTCCTTAGAAGGTCTACATTGTGCTATAGCTGCATTGATGCTTCATTGACTGGGCTTGAACTGTGCTCTTAAATTCTGTCAAAAAAACTCACAGAGGGCTTCAAAGAAAGCAAACAGATCACACTGACAGGATCCAGCAGACTGATTCACTTTGCAGAAGGTATTTGAAACTAGTTGGCTGTGCAAGTTTGTAATAGAATGAGCTGCAAAGAAATTAATGACACACTGTTGGTATCTTCCCCAGAGCAGCTGTTTGATATCAAACCAATCTATGCTTAAGCCATCAAAATCATTAATCACTCCCATCCTCTACTGTCAGACTTCCTAATGGCTTGGGCAACTGCTTTGAGAAGTCTCATATCATTTCCTGTCAAATCTGTCTCTAAAGTACAGCCAGGGTGCTTGAGAGATCAGCTGCTTGTCCTATATACCTTTTTAACTGCAGAAACTAAGGACTTTGTGGTTCATTAAATTAAATGAGACAATGTAATTGTTTTATTGCAAAATATCAAGTTAAATCAATGCACATATATTTGAATTATTGCTTGTGCTGGGATCTGAGCAAATTTCTGTTCAGGCTATTTTCACATTCCCATTTAGTTTGGACACTGATTTAATTGCTGTAGTACAACCCCCTTTTTTTTCAGAGGGGCCTGCTTGGGTTTTTTAAAGTCTAAACTCTATGATGAGTTCAGACAAATCATAATAAACCTTTCTTCCAAGGAAGTAAACAACAACTCCATTGAATTTGATGCCACTCAAATTACATTATTAAAATAATGTCAGTTTATTTGTAGGACAGGTGACTGTAAAAAGCACAGCCTCTGCTGGAGGCTAGGATTTTTCCTAATTTTTCCTTCCCTCAGGGAATTTTTCTCCCATTTGTTGCCTAAGAGATGGGAATGATGGATACTTAAGAGAGACAAGAGATGTGGCCAGAAGGGTGTGAAAAATGCATTTTGTAATGTTGGCTTTCGCAGATGTGTTGTATATTGTAATGTTGGTTTGTGGGAGTGGTTTTGCTGTTATGAGGGGAGGGGACTGGGCGTTAACTTTCACTGAGACTTAGAGCTATTTTTAACATGAATGTTGTATTGAGATAGGAGGATTATTTTAATTGGATAACATCTGGCCCATGAGGGAACTGAAACCTTTTGAATGTATCAACTGCCTTCGATGAAGACAACTGCACATGCTCTAAAAAGGCGGGACAGGGGAGGAGTTATGTTAACTAATTTTTAATATTAAAAAGGATTCATAAATATGTAATTAGCTGATGCAATACCCAGGGGTCTATAAAGGGGGTTGTTCTTGTTAACTGTGTGCTTCTGTCTGGGCTATGCACCCAGCGCTGTTACCTTTTGCCCTGTAGACTTTGTCCCTTATTAAACTTTTTAGATTTTACTAAAGGACTGAATTCTATTTCTCACAAGGGGGAGGAGGGGAAAGGGATGCAGTTGGCTGTAGTCTCTTAGCTGGGGAGTTAGCTTGGTAGCTGGAGGGGTTTTCTCTTGGAAAGTGCAAAAATACTGCGGGACTTGGCTGGGGGTCAGGGGCTGGGCTCAGTCCTCTCTTGCTCTCACGATCAGAGTGGAGACAGTTTCGTAGTTTTGGTGCCAGACTGCTGCTGCCCAGAGGATTCGCTGCCACTGCGGAGTTTTGCCTTTCACTGCTTCTCCTTACTGAGGGTGAGCTTCCGCTTGCAACAGCAGTCATTGAACGGGGACCTTTTCTACACCTGACCTCACTGGGAAGGACCCTAACCATCTACTTGGGTGCCTCGAGGGAAGCCTGGGACCCCTTCCCCCTCCCCCTCTCTGGAGGGAGCATCTCGTGGCTGCTTGTGGGAGCCTGGCTGCCACTGCCCAGCCTCGCTGTTTTCTGCCGCTGCTTAAGGGGGTTTTTTTGCTACACTTTAACTTGACACCCCATGTCCACCCAGCGTGCTCTCCTCTGTTGTTCCAGCCTGCTGCTCCGAGGTTTGTGCTACAGGCCTGCTGGCCATCCAGAGTGGCACTGAGACTGGCTGCTCCCCACGAGTTTTGCAAGGGGAGCCCTTTTTCTCTCTCTCCTGCTGCCCAAGCTGCCATCACCACAGAGAGGGGACCGAGCGTGTGCCACAGCGCCCCCTGCCGGCGCGGGGGAATCATCGCACCCGCCCTGCCCGGCCGGGAGCCAACAGCGCCCCCTGCCGGCTGTGACCGGAACTGCACCGAAGGGGAAAGCGCCTGCGGCCGAGAGAGGGCTGTCACTGGGGTCCTGGTTCTGTTGTTGTTGTTGCTGCTCCTGTTGTTGGTTTGTCTTGTTTTATATATATATATATTAGTAAAGAACTGTTATTCATTTTCTTATAAGTTTGCCTGAAAGCCCCTTAATTTCAAAATTATAATAATTTGGAGGGAAGGGGGTCATATTTTCTGTCTCAAGAAGGTTCCTGCCTTCCTTGGCAAGACACCTGTCTTTTAAACCAAGACACTGTGTTTCCCTATATATAATTAAGTTCATTATTTCCTGCCAGGAAGTCATCAGAACATGGGTTAGGAGGAGCAGATCAGGCCAGATCCCAGTACTTGGGAAGACAGATCTTCTTCTCAGTACAAAACCAAATCCATGTAAATTGATAGAGCATGAAGTCCTAGGAGTGAGAAGGAGCTCAGGATTGCTGTAACAATGCGTTATCCTACTTTATTTCCAGTATTTCTTGCTCATTTTGGTTGGAGAACCATCATGCATCTGTGTCTACAATTACCTGTTTTCCTTTCAGTCATTTTTTTATTGGTAGACACTCAACTTCATGTTGTGCTCCTTCCTTGTTTCTCCTGCCCACAGCACCTTTTTTATCTTCCCCATCTCCTACCTTTCCCTTCTTTATCTTCTGCAGAGGAAATAGGAAAATAGGTTGGAGACAACAAACTCTTCTGGGCTGTTAGCTGGCTCTCAGATGTGCTCTTCTGATAGCTGTGGGGCCAGTCAAACCCAGCAGTGGTACCAGACACACAAGAGTGTTTCACCTTCAACAAACAGTGCTCCAACATTACAAAAAAAACCCCCAAAAATGGTGGCATGGACAATTTTTGCAGGATTTCACTCTCTTCGCAGGCCCCCCAGGTCTATGAACAACTGACATATTGTTGGGGTTTACGATTCTTCCTTTTCGTTTTTTCTCTCAGGGAATTTTCTCCCATATGTGTTACTAGGAGACAATAACGACCGGGTACTAAGGGAGACAAATTGCCAAGCTCAGAGCAGGAGGGCGCTTGACTGCACTCCTCTTATCTCACAGTTTCTCTGGGAGGGGCAGAGATACCTCGAGAAGTGGGCGGGGAAAAAAGGGGCTGGGGCAGCTGCTAGCTCCCTCTTGCTCTCTCGACTTTGGAGGAGAACAGTTGACCTGCGGGTTGTGGGGGGGAATTTGCTGCCACTGCTAGAGCCCAGCCCAGTCCTGCTTCTTCTGCTATGGGGAGAGCCTTTGCTCCTGAGAGCAGCCACTGAACTGGGACCTTCTTAACGCCCTATCTCAAAAAAAAAGGACTTTCACCATCTGCTGGGGTGCCTCAGCGGAAATCCCCGGGTTCCTAAGCCCCTTCCCCTCCCAGGGAGCCTGTCCCTGCAGTGTTCGTGTTTGGGAGCTGTGCTGCTGCTGCCGAGCCCCCGCTGGTTTTTTTGCCACAGCTCCGAGTTTTTGCTGCATTGTAGCTCTGCACCCCCTGCCCTGACGGGACACCGCAGTTCCAGCTGCAGCTGTGGAGTTTCTGCTACCTCTTGTTTTCTACCCTGGGTGAGCCCACCCTGCCATTCCAGCCACTGCTCTGAAGTTTCCTGCTGCAGCCCATCTTGGCCGTTCAGCCCGTCCGCCATTGCCGCGTGCTCCCGAGCTCTCTCCAGAGCGCCCCCTGCCGGCGCGGGGGAACATCGCACCCGCCCCGCTCGCCGGGAGCCGCCAGCGCCCCCTGCCGGCCGTGAGCGTCACTGCCCCGAGGGGGAAAGGGGCTGAGAGCCGAGAGAGTCTGTCACTGGGCTCTGGTTCTGTTTGTTGTTGTTACCATTGTTGTTGTTTGTTTGCCTTGTTATACATCTACATACTAGTAACGAACTGTTATTCCTTTTCCCTTATCTTTGCCTGAAAGGCCCCTAATTTCAAAGTTATAATAATTTGGAAGGAAGGGGGTCATATTTTCCATTCCAAGGGAGGCTCCTGCCTTCCTTAACAGACACCTGTCTTTCAAACCAAGACACATATGTAAAGTAGAAGTGACAATTTAGTGACTGTTTGCAGGCTTCTGACATGAAAAAGAGATCCCTCCAGAGCAGCATGCTCTGATCATTTTGCACACAGAGCTCCGAGTGATAGAGTGAATTGGTGCTGAGGCTCGCAGCTCACAGCACCAGGGCAGGAGCTGAGCACTGGGGGACACAGAGGAAGGACAATTTAATAACAAGCAACTCTTCATTTCACTTCCTCTCAACCATTCCCACTCATGCGAACAGCACCTGGATAGAGAATTGCACTTAGACTGACGCCAAAGTATAAATAGATCACCAGTTTCAGTAAAAGATTGGGAATTGAATTACAGCTTTGCAATGCAGAGAACTCTGCTGTCACGCAAGAGGTGTGAACAGAATCCACCATTTCCCAGTGGAAACATGGCAAATTCCTCTCCCCTGTGCTGAGCAAAAGCAGAAGGTAAGTGCATGTGTTGCTGCATAATTGTGGTTAACCAAACTCTCCAGAGACAGGAGGAAGGGGAAGTGCAGCCCAGGGGCATAATCCCAGGAAGGAAAGGTGCCTGGTAGGGAGAGGACAGGGATGGATAGATTTGGCAGAGAGGGAAGGCAGGAAGAGGAAGGGTTTCTGCCTCTAAGTGCTTTCACTTGCTTCTCTGGCTTTTACAGTGCATGCCAGGAGATAATGTCATTTCTGCAAAGCTTCCCAGGCTCTCTGTTGCACTCCCTCAAAATTTAAGAGCTCTTTAGGGGTTCATATTTGGCTCACAAGGTTGTAATTACTCTGACATTTTGAAAAATCACAAGGTTTCCAGGCAAAGCTTCCCCTTGATTGAAGTGTTACAAACACCTGATTTTAAGAAAATGAAGCCAAAACTGGAATCACCCCAGCTCCTCTCCTTCCTACAAGTTAAGGAGAAATATCTGTACACATTAATGGAAATGTTTTTGCAACAAAAACAAATGTGTGTAATTTAATGAGTGTGCATGTTTATGCTAAAAAATGTGCAAATGAATTGAGATATTATTCCCATTTCCAAAAACTAAACAAAAAAATTCAGACTCTGCCTTTCACTCAGCAATTTGCCCATTGACTGATACACACAGTAAATTATTATTAGTAGTACACCATTAACTCCAGCTGTATTGGTGCAGACTGTTTTTCAGATGCGTTCATGACATAGGTGCAATGATAGCAGACCCAGCAGCACACATCCGTGTTTGGCTGATTGTCGTTTGTCACACTACTCACAAGGATGTTGTTTCGATGCCTGGGGCAAGACTAGCTTCTCCCCCAGCCCCCAATACATTCTTGGCACATTGATTCTCCCCTCTCCAGTTAATGTAGCTGTGAAATGGAGAAATGCCACTAAGCCATTCTGTGAAACACTGAAGGTGTCACTCATGGGAAGTGTTACCTGGTGGGTAACTTGCTCTCACACTATGAAGCATTTATGCACCCGACTTCTCAAACACCTGGGAAGAAAGCCAGCTTGTGCATGGAAGAGAGCCTGGGGAAGACCCTGAGAGTTCTTTCCTGCCACGGGAAACTTTCGGATCCTGCAGATGCCACAGCAGCACAGTTGTTCCTTGCAAAAAAAAAATTGTTACTCAGATCAGTCATCAAAACTTCCATCCATCCTTATATGAACACCTAAAGGGAACTGAGAACTCTCCAAAAATCTCACAGACATTGATGTTGCCTCTGTTGCAATTGTTTGTAATTCCCTGCGTCTGTCCTGCTCCTCTTTTCATGTATCCACTTCCCAGCAAGTCTCTAGGTGCAGGGCTGCCTTCCAGTCTGACAAAAGTGAACCAGACCCTCAGGATTCATTTCCAAGGAAATTTTGATTCCAACTGAACACCAAGAAAAAAATTTGGTTCCACTTGGGGAAGAGGGGAACAATCAACCCCACAGCATTCAGGGGAGATGTGCTCTCACTTTGCACCTTTCACATGTGCACCTTAGAATTCACAAACTCAAAGGTTAACATGGGAAAAAAAAGCAAACGGAGGACTTTCCAATCAGCTCTGAAAACAAGCTGTTAGTTGAGAAAACAGTTATTCCAGAAGATTCATTCCTAAAGCACAACTCATTGGACTGCAACATGAAGCCAACAATTCCCTTCAAGTTTATTCCTGCCCACCTCCAAGCTTAGCAAGAACTACACAGCTCCTAAAATAGAGGTGATTAGAGCAAGGTGTGGAAAGAACCACCAAGCAGCACCAGCATCATCTGCAGAGGCTCTTCCTTGTTCTCCAGATTACTTATGCCTTTTTTTATACAGGAAAGAAAAAAAAAGACAATCAATGAAACTCAAGTGTACAGTGTACACCTTTCTACAGGTTACATTTATTCAGCTGGACCAATTAAGAGAAGTTAAATCCCAATTAGTAACAGTTAAAAACCGTGTCTGTCACTTCTGGAATAATAACTGGAGAAGAGTTAAAATTTCTAGATAAGAAAGCTGCTCTATGTCTAAAGAAACACACTAGAGGAAGCTGTGACATTCAAACAGCTAGAAATGAAAAGATGGCATTAATGCTTCCATAGAAGCAACTACCACCCCCCAAAAGGAAAAACAGTCAAAACCAGCTACTTTACTGTGCTGCTTCAGATATTTCATGCTGAATACTTACACTGGAAGCAACTTTTTGTGCCAGATCCAAGAACTTTTGAAGTTATTTACATTCTGCCATTAGCTTCAAAGGGGAACAAGATTTGCCTTGCAAAATAACCAAAAGAGCTGCAACCATTGGCAGGCAAATAAATTCATGGCAGCTTTGGTTGCACAAGCTACAGAATTTAGCAAGATGATTAACTGTGTTAGTGATGTGTTCTGGTAAGGGCCAAATTCAAACACTTCAAATATAAAGGATAATTAACTCCCAAAATATCAGAATTGCAGGATCATAGAATGGTTTGAGTTGGAACGGACTTTAAAAGTTCATCTGCTGGAAGGAAAGGGAAGGTGTTGAGGAGGGGGTTCAGGGGTTGTTGGGTGCATGTTGGGAGTGGACACCTTCCACTAGACCAGGTTGCTCCGAGCCCCATCCAACCTGGCCTTGAATTCTTCCAGGGATGAGGCAGCCACAACTTCCCTGGGCAACCTGTGCCAGGGCCTCATTACCCTCACAGGGAAGAATTTCTTCCTAATATCCAATCTAAACCTACTCTCTGTCAGTTTCAAGTGATCTTCCTCCTGTCACTCCAGACCCTTGTTAACAGTCTCTTTCCATCTTCCTTGTAGGCTCTCTTCAGGCACTGGAAGGCCACCATGAGGTCACCCCAAAGCCCTCTCTTCTTCAGGCTGAACAATCCCAATTCTCTCAACCTTTCCTCACAGCAGAGGTGTTCCAGCCCTCTGATCATCTTGGTGCCTCCTCTGGATTCACTCCAGCAGCTCCATGTCCTTCCTGTTCTGGGACCCCAGGGCTGGATGCAGCAGTGTAGGTGAGGTCTCACCAGAGCGGGGCAGAGGGGCAGAATCCCCTCCTCCCCTGCTGCCCATGGAGCCTTGGATGCAGCCCAGGATATAAATTTCAGCCCAGGATTCAGATGAGGTTGTAACATTCTATACAAAAAATACTCCTCTGAGGAGAATGGGGGTGGGACATCTTTAGTACATCCAGCTTACACATTTACCTAATGCACATATATTAAGACAGTGAATTTTATAAAGAGATTTATTGTGCAAGAATGATTTTCATGCTCATTTACAATGAAATAATCAGTTTTAACAAATAATCATGCCATTGCTTAACTTCAACACTGAACATAATATTTACATTCAAGTTTACATCTTTGTTCAAGTTCCATGTACAATATTGTCAGAATTAAGTAAGAATGCATCTTCAAATCAAAGTTTGCTTTTTTTTTTTTTTTTACAATAGAGTATCACCACCTTTCAGACATTTACTGGAATTAACAAATTTCCTGTCTTTGCAGTACCCTTATTTCCCAGCTACAGCACTGGAAAAGAACAAAAAACCCCAAACAAAACCCCAAGCACAAAAGCAACCTGCAGGAACCACTGTCACGTGCATAGATCAATCTCCAATTAACCAGGCATTTAAACAGGAAGGAGGCTGCAGAATAACCTCTGCACAACTGATTTTTGGGGGACTGTTTATGTCATCCTTGAAACAGGTCCTGCCTTAAGAAAATGAACCGCAGGACAATTCATCACAAAGTCCTAAATAACCTGCTTTGTCAATACTGAAGTGAACATCTTCAGTATCCAGTAATAGCACTGGACACACCCTGGAACTTTTTGTTATGTTCTGGGGTTTTTTTCCACCACAGGGAGGCCCAGGATCACAGCTCTGTGGTCTGGCAGCTTTTAAAAGACAATTAAAAAAACAAGTAACATCCCCCACCCCCCAAATATAAAACCAACAACAAACCAAGAAAAAATACTTTTAATGTGCAGAAATTCAAACTGTAACTTTTTGGTAATGCTTCTTCCTCTTCACATTCTAGGATGTAAGGGAGTGTCAGAGTCCAGCCCATGTTTTCTTGGCCTTCACACAAATCTCTCCTTTCATCAAAGGTTTCCAACACAGACTTCTCAGTCACCTCCCTCCCACCCTGACCTGAGCTGAGAATCAGCTCCGACCACACTCAAACTCAGAAACGGTTCTGAATGACAACTTATCATGGTCCCACAGAACAGCTCAAAAATGCAACAAAATTTTTCCTTCCTTCCACAGTTCCATGTGATGCCCACTATTCTAATCCATGTTCTCCTACCAGTGCTTCACCTGCTGCCTGGTTTCACAGAGGCCAGGAATAGTAACAAAAGAACCAGATCACACCTGCCAGTTCACTGCTCTGACTTACATAAGTTATATGACAACAAAAGAGTGATTGTCTTGGATTTCGGCTATGAATGTCATGGAGAGATACTGACTTTGAAGATGCAAACCTAGACATTCCCACATTTTAATAATCTTTATATTTAGCAGAGACTACTTCACTTGTTCTGCCTTCATGTTGTGACATCTCCTGCAGAACTTGTGGGCTGAGGAGCAGTTGTAGAAGGCTGCACTGGCAGCATTTCTAGCTCGGATTCACGGACAAAGATGACAGCATCACCACTGACATTTATCAAACACTGAGCCTGGAAAAAAAGACAATACCCAGTTACCAAACATTAACAATAATATATTTTATGTTTACTTATATCTGCTAGATATAACTACACATAAAAATCAACAGAGATCGGTAGAAGGACAAATTATTTTAATTTATCGGTGAGGGAGCCTGTGCCACATTTTCTTTTCTATTGGCTCACTTGTGTGCTACCAAACATGCAGATGGATTCTTGGAAGACCACCACAGATGAAATATCTGTATATCTGTACTTGCTTTTACTACTGTTTTGAACATATTTAATTTACCGAATATTCTGTTATTGTCTTTACAAATTAAGGTTTGTCTCTTTATGTACAAAAAGAAGCATTCTACATCAGCAACTCCAGGTATTCTTACATGGAGTTAGGATGGAAATCCTACACTGCAACATCAGAAAAAGCAAGTAAGTTCTGCATTAATGTGCAACTACTTCCTGCAATTTATTTCGTTCGAGCAAGCTCAGTTCTTTTACCCATCTAGGTACTTACGAAGCATCCTCATAATTTTGTGTTAATACAAGAACACTCTTGGATTCTTCAAACATTATCCCGAGATATCAAGAAATGTTGTGCAGATATGGCTCTACAGCACTGCTGGTTTTTAAAGACATAAAATGCATATTTGTATCATACTAACCACAACGGCACTTGTTATTTCACATCCTAATGTACCTGATTTTTGTTTGGGTTCTCCATGAAAACACACTGCTTCATTATGTATGACACAACTGCATTCCCTCCCAGAGCTGCAACATGAGCTCTCACCATGGCAAACACTTCAGCAATAAAAGCATGGAGGAAACCACTGACACCACCCTCCTAGAATGGAAAAAATATACATTATATGTTATATTAGGTCTAGCTACAAGATGCTCAGTGCTTCTCTTACAGATTTATCAGCTGAATAATTTAGTGAATCCTAAATGGTGTGGAGAACTTAAAAGCCTGTGACTGTTTAATGGGTCACAGTTACAAATCAGATGGAGAGAGACCATTTACAGGGGCTTGGAGTGACAGGACAAGGGGGAATGGCTTCAAACTGACAGGTATAGATTGGACATTGGGAAGAAATTCTCTGTGAGGGTGGTGAGGCCCTGGCACAGGTTGCCCACCCAGAGAAGTTGTGGCTTCCCCTGGATCCCTGGAAGTGTCCAGGGCCAGGGATGGGGCTTGGAGCAACCTGGGATAGTGGAAGGTGTCCCTGTCCATGGCAGGGGGGTGGAATGAGAGGGTCTTTAAGGTCCCTTCCAATCTAAACCATTCTATGGTTCTATGAAATTCTTGTAAATTCCCAGTAAGAAGTGACCATTATCTTTGATCACTGCAACTTCATGTATGTTAATAACTGTCATTAGTTCTCAACACTCACTAAAGAAATGATCCCCCAAAATAAAAAGTAAGCAAGGGACAGAACAGAGACTTGAGCTATTGGAGCTATTTATTTTTTTTTATTTTCCCCCTTGAAGCCCAAAGGAACTTTCAGCTATCTCATTTCATTAATTTTTTGACTTGATGGTGCTTGTGGGGCATTTTTACTTCTTTGGTGTGAAACGGAAGAATTTAAATTAATGTGAAAGGAGAAGGAAAACAACTGAGTATGAATTTTCCTAGAAAATCCTTATGAAAGAATGTGAGCAAGTACATTGTGGGAAAAAACCTATTGCACACAAACCAGGCAACCAACCAAAGAAATAAAAATCCACAGAAAATGCTGAGAAAAGAAACTGATCAAAACAGAGCTCACAATTGGTTCAAATACATATAAAATTTCAAAATTCAAGTGAAAGGCAAGACCAGTGGACTTCCCCCATGTCTCTGTGTATGTGTGCCACTGGAAGAAATGGAAGAGGCAGGTAGAAGAAGAGATTGAACTAAGCTGAATTTCTAAGGGCTGTGCTCATTCCTAAAAGCATAATGTACCCTGAACAGACTCATAAAGGCATTAAAAAACATATGTTGGATGAAAATTTACAAACAAAAAGGACAGGTATAATTTTATCAAACCCAGCATAAAGGAGGAATGAAGTCAACTGCAGCAAGAAATCAAAATACAATTCAAGTTCATAATTCTCATGGAATTTTGATTTTGTCCAAGTCTTTTAAAGGTACAGCAACTGATGGGTTTTCCCAATACAACACTGGATGACAAAAGGTAACAAAACGATTGTAAACACCCACCTGTAAACAGCAAAGCCTACGAACAACAGATTAATCTGACTTGAAATTATCAATAATTTTTGGTTCTGGTATATATTTCAGCACTACCACGAGCAAAACATAAAGCAATACAAACACAAATGCTGATAATTACTTTCTTGTAGGACCTGAACCACATTGCTGGAGTTGGATACAATGACTGCTCTGTTCCAACTCCATTATAACTCAAGGCAATCCTGTAGTAAGAGTAGTTTGTGACTCAGCCTGTGTAGCTGAAATAATTTAAATTAGTGCCCCTGGGTGCTGGAAAAAGCACAGTAACAGCATCGCAGGGACTGTGCAACATTCCAGCTTCACGGAGGAGCTGAATCAAACACTTGAGTGACCTATCCTTGTTGGGATCTGCTATCACAGATACCAAAGCTTATTGGCTATTGAATTTGTACCTACAGAATCTGCACTTAGTACAGAAATGTCCTGTAACCATTTCCCTGCTCTGGCATCCTTTTGAAAACATGGTCCTTTTCACACATGGATTTCTCAAGTTAAAAGGGAAAATTAAAAGTAACTTGCAAGATGTAAACAAAATGTTTGTCTGATCCAGGTTTCTCTAGAGAGCTCACAGCCCATTTTCAGGAAGCCTGATCATTTTTATTAACATCTGCTCTGTAATTTTAGCAATGTGTAATTAGGAAAAAACGGCACTCTTCAGCACTGACAAACCAGGCAAGAGGTACACTATTTCTGTGGCCAAAAGCAAAGATGCAGCTCCTTCCCAAAAGGACAGGAAAATTATAAGGAACATTTTGGCATGCTCAGAGAATTGTTTTCCAGATGCAGACTGGAGATCATGGTTTCAACATCACCTCTAAGCTGGTTGTGTGGTCATGGACTCCATGGTATTTTTGATGCTCATCACACAAAGTTTTGTTACAGAGAATGCACGGATTGTAATGTTTAAAATCAGCATAACATTAGCTATGATATGGGCAACGTTATAGTCACCAAAGAATTTTAAAATCCAAATACACTGTGAAAGTTCATCACTGAGCTTGCTAAATGAGAGAAGAATGGATGAATTATTTTTTTCTTTAGCATTTAATTTGGGTTCAGATGATCCCAGCTTCTACCACTGTGGGTCAAAGATCCATTTTTTCCATATAGTTCAGTTTAAGAACTCACTGGTTTCATGTCTATCCAATTCAAAAGCAATGGCAATTGTTAAGTAACCCCTTCCTAACAGTGCCAAACACAAAACATCTCTGTGTGCTCCATGACAAGAGCAGTACAATGGAACTTGCTCCACACTCAGCACCTTCCCGCAAGTGACACAAATTCCTCCCTGGCTGTGCCACATCTCAACTCAAACCTCTGGTTCTTACAATTAACAAAAAATTATTCCCTGACATAAAATGAATCCCTGCCACACAGCTCACCTCACGCAAAGAAGTGGTTTCTCGTATAAAAAACATATTGATTATCCCAAGATATTTGGTTATTTTCGCCCCAGGGAGAAAGGAAAGAGGTGTCATCTTAACAACTGAGACAGTGGAATTGGTGCATGATGGGACAGAACGGTGCCGTAAGTATCCCTCAGCCAATGGACTTGCTTTTTCAAGGGAAGTAGCTGAAAAAAGGGAAAAAACCAGGAGAAAATAACTATCAAGATCCATCATTGTTCCTCAAAACACAAAAACTCTTCTTTATGGTTTTCCAAATAGCTTGGTGACAGCATTCAGCTGCCTGTGATGCTCAGCCATATACGTGAGAAAGGAACTCATCATGCAAAGCATGCAAAAGGAGACAAGAAGCTGAAATGGCATTTACTTGGAAGAGTGGCATTCCTGCAAAAGGAAAACATTGAGGCAAGCAGCTGCACATACAACAATCAGTTATAATGTGAAGGTAAAGAAAAAAGTGCCAACATTTTGAAACATGTATTCTGCTGGAGGAACAAATTATAGGAAGTGTGAAAGTTGTTGTGTTTCTCCAGTGCAGCATTTTCCATTAAAACAGGTATTAATCTCTGCAAGATAGTCAGACCTGTGGCCAAAGAACTACTAAAAACCAACTCACCACTGCTAATTTAGTGACCATTGCCTTGACTGTCCCCTTGGTGATTGCTTCCTGTTTCTCACCCCCAATTTTCCAAGATCATACATACACCTACATCCATGCAGTGGATGTTATACAATTAGTAGGCGTACACATGTATGGAGAACTAATTACAGCAAGACTTTATTTAGCTTTTTATGCTACCGGTTCATCAACCCTATGTGAGTTTACAGAACAATGTCGGCAGTTTTCACACTCAGGAATTAATTCTACATGTGATCTGCAATGCTACTGCTGGGCAGGGCACTCCACTAAGTCACCACTGGGAAATCAGAGATATGTCTCAGATTATCAGAACGTGGTAGAAACAGCCGCCTACTTGTCTTAATTGATCCGCGCCTTATGGTCTGAGCTTTCAGTTTAATGAGCTCTATCCAGCTGTTGCATCTGTCTGCAAAGGAACTGTAATCAACTGACGTTGCTGGAAACACAGACAGAAAAACAAAAGAAAAAAAACAGAAAAAAAATATATGGATGATGTCTCTTGCTCATCTCAATGCTCCTTTTTGAGGAAGCAATGATTCGTGTCTGAGAGAGAACAACTATCCTTTTGCAGGTCTGTTTAAAAGGAAAAGTTACAGGATAGGTTTGGACTTGCCCAAACCAAAGTACCGATTTCTGGTGATATCCCAGCTCTGAACCAACTGCCTGAGTGGGACTTCAGCACTGAAAAAACATGCAAATACAGTCATTAAGGACTTATGCTAGATTAGTTTTTTAACCTCAATTTAGGTTTTAAGTTATGGTTTTAAAGTTTATTTAAGCCTTTTTAAATTTTCATTTTCATTGGGTTTTTTTTCCTTACAAAGAGCTGCTGATCAGGATTTAAACTTCCCAACTATCTTCAACAATAACTAACCTACAGACTGAAAAAAAAAAAGCTTTGGTGATGAGGGTAGGAGTCACAAGCTGAAACAACACCTCTGTTTAAAACACAAATGAATTTTCCTTACAGAACAGTCTTCCTTGACCCAACATCCTCCCTCCAACACCCCTCCCATTATCATTACAATAAGAAGTAAGAGTTGTTTCTGCTATGACTTTTGGTATTAGTTGCAGGGGTGTTTGCATATCTTTAAAAAAAAGGGGGGGGTTGCAAACACTGTTTCTTCATTATCCTGAAGAAACGGGAGGAACACATGCTAACTTCAAATTAACACAGGCAAAACAGCTCTCTTTCTGGGGACTAATTTTCTATCAGATAAAGTTATATCAATATATCTGACAGAGAGGCAGTTATTATTAACAAATCTAACTTTTATAATTAAAAACCACATCAAAACACTAGGATATCATTAAGCCACACCAGAGCATGCATTCTCAGTTAAGTAGTAAACACTTCCTGGATTAAGACACATCCAAAAAGGGTATACCAATGTCCCAAGAATGCTCATTCTGTTCTGGCAGATGTTTAAATTAAGGAAACTCACCTCTCGGAGCAGCAGGAATACCTGTGTGAGAACTTGCACCCTCCAGGACTTCTAATAAAACAAAATTCATTCCATTTAGATAATCTATTAAGCAGAGCCAGGTAGTACAGGACAACAGCTTCCAAGAAAGATGGGAGTGACTATTTACAAGGGCCTGGATTGACAGGACAAGGGGAAATCACTTCAAACTGACAGAGAGTGGGTTTAGACTAGATATTAGGACAAAATTCTTCCCTGTGAGGATGGTGAGGCCCTGGCACACGTTGCCCAGGGAAGTTGTGGCTGCTCCATTCCTGGAAGTGTTCAAGGCCAGGTTGGATGGGGCTCAGAGCAACCTGGGATAGTGGAAGGTGTCCCTGCCCAGGGCAGGGGGTTGGAATGAGATGATCTTTTAAGGTCCCTTCCAACTCAAACTACTCCACGATTCTATGACCCTTATAAAACATTTTAGAGTCAAGCATAAATAAAACCCACCCTCTGTATAGTATACTGTGTACTTTGATAACAGAGTTAGTATAAATAATTCACTTTACTAAGTCTACCTTGCAATTTTAATATGTTTATTTTTAAAATAACTCTATAAGATTGTAAACAAAAATTTTAAAATATTTTTAAAACAACAATCCTACAGAAAAGTAAAAATATATTAAATAACCTGCTAAGTAAATGTAACTACAATGAAGTTGTGAAGAAATGACAGATGGAATAATTTTCTGGCTGAAAGGCTCTGTCTACAGCATGATATGGAATGTGGAGAACATCAGGAAAAGGGATACATGGGAACAGGCTGCCCTCCACTGGTCAGTGCCCAGCATACAGGGAGCTCAGTCCAGTAATGGGTAGAGAGACACCAGCAGAAATTTCTGGATAGCTTCCTTTTTTGAAAATAAAAAATGTACCCAATTAAAAGTTAAGCATTAAAAAAAATAAAAAACAATAAGAATCTTTTTGCTGAAATTAATCTGGCCACTGAAAATACAAGTACGTGTGGTAGGCACCCTTCTTTACACAACTGATGTAAAAGGCAAAAAAGGGAGCTCAAGCATTTACAGTAATTCCCAGATATTTCATTTCCTCTCAGTAACCATTTTGGTAGATAATCCAACAAGGAAGTAGGAATTAAAGACAGCTGATTTCAATGAACTGAATTTTTAATGCAATCACAGAAGAACTGTGACAACCATTCTTGAAATGCAGCTCTATTTCAGGTAAAATAAAGCAGCTGTTTAACAGCTACAATGTGCTGCACTGTACAGATTTACTATACAAGTTTAGGCTCCTTTCACTTAAAGGAAATTTCCATGCAACTGGTATTTGGTACATAAAGCATTTCCCATCATGAAAACAATGAGATTAATTATATGAGGCTGAGAAAACATGGAAGTATTTTATATGGGCCATTTACAGTATGAGACAAGCCTAATTATTAGGCAATTTGTAATTATGTCGAACGACACCCAACACCCAGTGGTTTGCCGCATCTTCAATATTCTAAATGCAAAGACAGAACTATTACAGGAAATACAGTCAGAATGATCAGCCAAGCCATCTTCTGTGACTCTCAAAAGAATTTAATGTCATGAGTAAACATACTCATTATGCTTAGGCAGCAAAGCACACTTAAAGCCTGTGAAAGTACAGATATTTTAAAGCCTCTGCAACCATGAAAGAGCAGAACTCAAAATCAATAAAAAACATCAGTTTAACATTCTTCCCCTTCACTGACCTTTAGCTGGAGAGAAAGGTTGAGAAGAAAGGGGATCAGAGCAAAGTTCCAAGGGAAATTGTAGCTGTTCTTCATTGTCTGTAGATGCTTCAATAAAGAAAACATGGCCAATTGATAATTAACCCCCAAAATAAGATTTGCCAGTAATTATAAGCAGTGTTAATTTAGTCAGGTCTGACCTGAACAGGTATTTTCAGCATGTGCATAAAGGGATTCAGTTCTGCAGAAAGAGGTGTGTGACAACACATCCAGCTGCAATACTGAACAGAACTTGTGTTCCACTGAAAAGGATCTGGAGTTTTTAGGAAAAAATGAAGTCTATTAATTCATTTTTAATTTGATTCTGCAGTTGGACCTATGTCAGCTACTATAATAAATATTAACACTTATTTCACATGAAAGAAAACACTTTACTGTTACTATTGAAGAAGTCAGCTTTAACTAATGTTTTAGAAACATATGGCTCTGTTCTACTACCTAATTCCATTCTGAAGAATTGAGCATCCTCAGAGTTCTGTCTGAATTCCCACTTCCAGACTGCACACATACATTTCTAGCATAAGATGGTACTTTGTTAGCAAGGTGACACACGCAGATCACAGTAGTCTCTTCCATTCTCTCCATGTGCTTCACTGAGCTCCAAAACCATTACTGACCTGCTTAAGGATTTTAAGGAGGTTGGTTTTTTTTTTAAAGAATTACGAATAATTTCTTTTCTGCCTTCTTGATGTATGGACAAAATTTTTACTTATAAGAACAAGTATTCTCCGATGATTTACACCACATGTTCCAAAATACAACAGAAATGTCATAATCTGTTACACCAACCTTGTAGAGAATAATAATCAAAGTAGTATCACAGATAGAATAAGAAAGTACTATAAATTTGTCAATTATGTAAAATAAATAGGTAATACTTGATAAGTAAGTCATCCTGCTGGAGGTCAAGTACATGAAATCTAAAAAACCTCTATGTGTTGAAACAACCTCCCTGCAAAAATATGTATATTTGGACTTGATGATCTTTGTGGATCCCTTTCAACTCAGAATATTCTGTGGTCTGTGATCTGTATATGTAACTGAAATTAAAATCCAGACTCATTAGGCACTGGGGATAAAAAAGCAAAGTTGCCTCACAATATTTACCTCTTTGCTGTGATTTTTCTGTAGGTGCTTTATTGGCTTGTAGTGCTTGGTTTTTGTCATATGTAATGGCAACAGCTGTGACAGCAATCTGCAAATCAGAAATATTTGGCATATTACTTAAGTTGATCTCTTGTGCAATCTGAAAAATAATTTTGCAAACAAGGAGTTCTTTGCATAGAAACATAACAGGGAAAAAAACCATCTAAGAATTCACCAGACATAGCAGTAAATCAAATCTTAGCCCATTTTACCCTGAGCAGCAAATGTTAACTAGGCCATGCCTATGTGCTAGAAGTTAAAAGCAGCAATTCACTTACCTGAACTAATTCATCCTCTGGTAGAGCAACTGTAAAGTTTACATGGCAAAGACAGCAGGGGATCATAGACCGGAGTTTAAAATACAAACTCTGTTGAAGACAGGATATTATTTTGTGTTACTTAGAAAAAAAGAAAGTGTGGTTTATTTCAGAGAAATTAAAGATCAAAACTCTTTTCATAGTAGAAGTCATCTAATGATATTAATTTTTTCTTGAAGAAGAATTACATGTGTGAAAAGTCAGGACAGAATGCAATCTACTGTGGAGCTGTCTTTCTATTTCTAGAGTATACTGCCAGTCAAAGGACTCCTTCAGATTTCAAAAGCTTTGGAAATCCCTAATATACTAAAAAAGGCTGAACCTATCTTTATAGCAACTCACAAACTAATTACTTATACTTTGCAGTCTATTTTCAAAATTCTGAGACACATATTATTTCCAGTATAGCTGAATTTTACTTGGCTTCCATTTGAACACTTATAAAAGTATTTAAAATAAGATTCTTACCTTCAACAGATTCTCACAAAGATCATTGAAGTTCTTATTGAGTGTTTGATTTGTTGGGTTAATGTTGCTTAATCTGGACACTCTTACAGCTGTGAACATCTGAATTAGAAACAAACATGGTTATTTTTTTGCCAACATATGCCAATATATTTTATCCAGTGTCTTAAATGCAAATTCACAAAGAAGGAAAATAATGTAAAATATGTTAGCACATATGTTAATTAAGTAACAAAATATGTTAGCTAGGCAACACAGTCAATAATCTGTGTCCTTAAAGGGGCTTCAAACCTAGCCAAACCTTTTAAAAAGCCAAAACCTTGAAGTTCATATTTACTGTAATTACTTTCACATTTCTGTATTAGGTTCTTTGTTACATAACAGCATTAAAAAAACCAACAAAGAAACAGGTTCTCATACCCTATTGTTCTTACCAAAATACTACTTTTATTTCTGTCACAAGGGTATCCTTTGAATTTATCTTTCAAAATATACATTTAAATTACTACAGGATATTTCAATACAATTTAGCAAAAAGTTTCAATTTTGAATAAGCTTACTTGAATTTCTGGTGTCCAGTTATTTATACCAGGCATAATTTCTGTGTTGCAACTGTAAAAACCTGTGAAGAAAACATATGGGAAAAAAATCTATTCTATACACTGCAATATAAAAATACTTGTAAAGGAAACATATACGACAAGGTTTTTCAAGTATTTTCCCTAATGTGGTTTTGAATATTGAATAATACACCAGAAATGAGATCAACATTCAAAAAACAAATGTAGAATTCTTGTAGGAAGGGCCAATACCCAAAATGCACAACTGCTCCGCCTATTTCTATTAGATAAACTATGCACAAATGAGGAAATTTTTTTTTAAAGTGTGATATTAAAAGCTAAAAAGCCAACCTTTAACAGCACAGAAAAGGCTGTAGAGGAACTACAGTAGTGACTGAATGCAAATTAAAAACAGAATTATAATGACTAAACGGCAGAGTAAAGTAAGTAATTAACAGCAAATCAGCAATTCTGAAAGCCTGAAGATACAGTTAAACAAGCAGAAAAGAGGCCAATCTGGTAGGGCCTATATAAAAGCACAAAATAAGCTAGAAAAGAAATTGTGTAGCAGCTTGCAGAAGGTATAAATATTAATAGACTGTGTTTCAGAGCATCTAAAGCAGAAATTCTGCTGAAGAATCAAGTAAGATTTAGAAAGGATATGCAGAAATAATAACATGAGAGCAGAAAACATGCTTTTCTTTTTACAGCAGTGGAGTAGAGCTTTCCACAACAGCAGAAAACCAGTCCCTTGTTTATTTGTCTTGAACAAGTGTCTGAAGGAGATACTGAACAAAAAGGCAAATGGAAAAGAAAGATTCCTATAAACCACAGAACAGGCAAAAGGTCAAACAGCTAATCAGCACTGAACTCTTCCTCCACTACCAGAGAGCATTCTTTAATCTTCAAGTAATAAGGTGCTAAAGTGACTGGTCCTACTAATTTCCCTACTAATTTTTACAGGTATCTCTATTACTGATCCATGGCAACTATTCCAGAAAAGGGAGTTCATAGGCAGATGGAAAAGCAAGACTGCAAAGGAGCTGATACCAGTTTCCTAAGGAACAGTCACTGCTCACAAGCTCTCAACAAGCACACACAGAAAAGGCACCTGACTGATACCATCTATTTTGGACATCAGGAAACATTTGGAAAGATCCTTCACCAAGGTCTCTCTTAACAAACTAAGAATGAAGCATCATCAAAGGAAATGTAAATATAAGACTAGAAAAAGAGGGACAAAAATGCTTAATTTTCACAGTGAAGACATCTGTAATTTTGGATTTTATGCTTCAAACACATTTATAACTTACATGCAGAAGAGGATAAAACAAGATGATTGCTGATGGCCTTAATTTAGGATAATAAAATCAACTGCAGCAGGACTGGATGATCAGTGAGGAATAAAAGATTTGGTAATAGTAATAGATAACTACAAGGATAGTTCTGAGCTCAACATGACTCAAAATTATTAACACTGATACCAGTTATAAGGAAGGAAACTAAGACTTGCTCAGAAGAAACACAGGGAAATTCACAAAGACAAGAGGGAGGACAAGGACAAATCAAATGTCCAGAGCAATTTCTATATAAAGGACAACTACGTTTGCCTCTTATCCAGATCCAAGAGTTCTGTTGGGGAAGGTATGACATATCTGTACAATGATAAATAGCATGAAGACATCTGATACCAGGCAATAATTAGTCCTCTACTCTACTTTCATTAACCTGGAACCTACAAATTCGTAATTCAGTCTAAAAATCTTCAGAAACAGGAATATTGACAGTTCTCTTGGAACTTTAAAAATAATTTTTAATAAAACTAGTCATCTTTTGTCATTTTGAAGCCTACAGCATAAATTAGAAAAACATGGTCGTAACTATACCAGAAGGTGGTGGAACATCTGTCAATAAAGAATGTACATCTTCCATTGTATCTGTATCATCAATCTGGAAAAGGGAATAATTGAGAAAATCATGTTGCTGTGCCAGTAAGAAGTTTCAGAAAGAAATAAAATAACCTCTATTCCATCCGACCTTTAAACACTCTTATTTTAGATCAGACTGAAAGTCCTGCTACCTTCTGTAAATACTCCTGTCGTGTCTTTACATTCATCCTGTCTTACTGACCTGCAAGAGATCCAAATTTACCTCTAACTTCCAACATTTTCTTATCAAGTGTTTTAGAAATGGTTTATAATTCAACTCCAGTATTGAAGGGTTCTCTGTCAAATAATGTGTCTCCTTCTCGCTCTCCATGTAAAAGGGGTTGTCTTTTTTTTCCTTCAAAAAACAGCCCAAAAACTAAACAAAACCAACCCAGATATCTTTGCCTCTCATAACTGCCTTCCCAGCCTCTTTCAGCATATCCTCATCACAATGAAATTTTTACTACTTTTTCTTACATAGCTCCAGTGAACAACGATTTTACTCTTGAAAGCTTAGCCAGGAGTTTAACTAAATCTTCCGGAATATTGTTTCTGATATCCAGTCAATCATCAATCAAATAGTCAATTTCTCAAAAAAGACAGTAGTAAGTGATTCCAAAGATAGAAAGTCCTTTTTTCTAGAAATGCCTTACAAAATCCTCTTACAAAATTTTTACATAGGTATTCAACCCTTTTTGCAAAAGCACCAACCAATCTAAATGTACTGTATAATGTATCCCAACCTCTCCCAATTTGGTTTTTTTTTTACTCTCATACCTCTGTTTTCAAACAAACTGCTGTTACAGTGTTCCCTCATTCTCCCTATCTACAACCTTTCTTCCTGATTATTTTCTATGAATATGATTATTTTCTATGGTAATTTGTGAAAATTAACAAAGTCTTAAATGTACCATAGGCTGCAATTACAGGCTGTATTTTAAAGTGGTTTTTAGTCAGTGATAGGTATTTTTACTACAGGATGACCAAGACTCCAGCCCTTCTTTAATATTTGCTGGAGTATTAAAGACTTCAAAATGGACAATGTTCAATCACATCTCTGAATTTTAGTGAATAGACAGGTAAAAGAAATCTATGTTCTTTATTTATCTATAGATGTTGTTCTTTCTAGTTGCAGCTGTAGAAAGAACTGGAAGGTATTGTCAGAAGTTGTGAATTCTTAAATTGTGAAAAGCAATAGCTGAAATTCAGAAAATCTTCTTTTACATGCTCTCTTGGCACATGCAGTTTTTTGAATGCTTCGAATACAACCCATTCTGGAAACAAATAATTCTGAATGTTCAACTACAACAGTAAGAGCTTTGAAACAGGAAGAAAATACAATCTTTTTCCTTGCTAAATATAAAGTGTGGCAACACAGAACCTCAGTGTTTATAAAAATAGATCTGAACTTTTTGATTAGTCTGATCTGCTGCTTGAAGAAAGCAGAAGGACATTTCTTAACAGCTCTTAACTATTATTCTAGAGATTGCTACATGTTCACGAACATCAGGGCAATAGTTTTTCACATATTGTCTGTAGACATAATAGAGCTGTGCTTTAACCAAACAGAGTAAGAAAAAGACAAATCAAAATTTAATACTTCACTTTTTCTATTGACACAAAAGGGAAAAAATCATACACAATTTAGGAACTGTTCCTGGAGATGAGTAAGAAAACTTTTTTTTTTAATACGTATTTCAGGAGAAGAAAAGTGTGAAGATGAGTAATGAAAATGTTTATCACCTCCAAGACAAAAGCATCCTTTTTCCCATGTGAAAGGTCAAGCTCTGTAACTTCATCAGAGCTTTCTGACTGAGATCTCAATAGCCTGGAACGTTGTCTTGGCTCTGGAATGGGAGACCCAATGATTTCTTCAGGTAGCTCCTAAAAAGAATGTAGGAATTAACAGATAATCTGCACAGCTTAAAAACAATTTCAACTCCACACAATTTGTTAACAATTCTAAGAATCACGTCATTCTGAAAGTTATTCTGCAGAGAAATATATCTAAATAAGACCAAACTGATTTGGCTATGTGGCTAAAGAGATCTGAAAATTCCAGCAGCATTCCAAAATACACTGAAAAAAGTCTGTATCTCTATTTGTTCTGAATGACTCTGTGAGAAAGTATGGATATACAGTCTATGCATTTGATTCAGAATGTTTTATTTTTAAGAATAAAAGATTTACTTACTGGAGGATTAATCTCATAAAGTTCCTTGTTTTTTGCTATTGTATCATTTATTTTCTTTTGCATATGGGATATGTGCTGCTCATAGGTGCCATCATTTGGAGTCTTCCCAGCAATCTGAATACCCCCAGGTGTTGGCAAAGCTGCTAAGTACACACCTGTTGCAGACTTTTAAAAAGTCACAAAGAAAAAGACAATTATTTAAGCATGAATTCCTAATATTTTCATATAAAGCTTTCCATAATGCTTATGATAAAACAGCATTGTAACATGCAAATTACAGCATCATCTCTTGCAAATACGTAAATGAATCTCTCTTCTGTTCACTTATGAAAGAAGTTCACTATTCTTTTATAAAAACTCTCTCCTTCTCATTTTTCATGGTGGAACTCTTAATCTTGCCTAAAAATTGCAAACAAACTAAAAATTAAAGCCTCTGCCCCAGTATGTTTTGCATAAGCAAATAGCTTTTTACAATTTTTGAAGATTTAAAACTTGGCCAAACCATTTACAGCATCACTGAGGTTGTGACAACCTGACTTCTATTTACAGGAAACAGATCATGAAAGACAAAAGATGCCAGCCAGAATTACCCAAGCACCCTCTGATGTTGGAAGACGTAGCATATTTCACTATTCTAACCTAGCAGGACAGAAATGGGGTTAGAAAATATTGTTAATGAACATTTCTTGACTTTCTCTAAGACACTTGAAATCCATCATTTATTTCTTCAGTTCCATCAAAGAAGAGGCAACAGACCTTCCCCTTGTTGCCACATAACCAAAAGATTTACTGAGAGACTTAATTAACCTTATTTGTCATGGAACTGCCATTCAATTTGAGGAACAGGGATCTCTTTGACAGAACCTTTAAAGAATACCATCATTCTTCTACAATTTGTGCCATTAAACTGTTTAAAGTTTCTTTTCCTCTCATCTCCTTTCTAACCATTTAGTCTTCTACCATTTTCAAGAGATTTGAATCTTCTTCTGCTGGTTATGAAAGACAAGTCTGTTCTGATTTTACAATAATTAAGACACTTTGCTCTTAAAATGACATTCTAAAATGTCTGGTTACTCCAAATCCCACAATACCTGCATGTCCTTCCTGAAAAAATACTGTAAGAAAGCAAAAGAATCCCAGGATTCCAACTGTACTTACTGCCAAGCCCATCAGCATATTTTCCCCCACAGTGATCTGGATTCTCAGCCCAAAGAGGGCATTCATTCCTCTCAGCTTGAGTTTGTTCATCAGTTGTGTATGCACTTCATACTCCATGAATGGCAAGAGGTTACTGATAGAGGTTGCATTTGCTTCAGCCTGAGCTTTCTTCTTCAGACGGCATAACCTGGCAACACAAACCAGCACAGACAGAGCATTAATGGATTTGTGAAGATTGAAAGGGATCACGGGATATTTTGAATTTTTTTTTCCTCATTGTATAACCTAATACAGCTTCTTTTCAATTCTTCTAGATTGTTGCAACAGTAAAATAAAATGCCAGTTCTTTACAAGAACTTCTCGAGACAGTGTCATCTGAAAACTTCTGTTTTCAGCATTTCTTCTAGTAAGACCCCCAATGCAAACATCTATTTCTCTTGCTGCAAACCTCAAACACTTCAGGTACAAGCACAGAAAACTACTACTGTAATTTCTAGTGGCAGAACTTTTAAAATTCCTATTAATACAGTCATTCAAGTCACACATTGGAAGGAAGAAAAAAAAACCCCAAAACAAACCAAACCCAAGTGCCCTCACAGCTAAAGCATTAACCATACTTATCTGAAAAGAATAAAAGAAAGAGCATAGCAATCCCATCTCTGACTATATGTTAGTCATCTTCCACTCTTTGGGTTTAGTCCTACAAGCTGAAATTCAAAGCCCACACCAGTGCAATGATACTTTCAGGGAGAAATTTTATTCAAGAACACATACCAATTGCATGTTTTATAATATAAGGTTTGATGACACACTAGATTTTAACAACAGGAATTCTTTCAAAGATCTCCAAAACTTTACTAGACTTAGGAAATATTTTGGCAGATACCTGGCTTGAATAAGACATCCCTTCCCAATAACTATTGCCTCTACAGGAAGGTCAATTGTGGTGAAAAGGACATCAGGAACTTTTTGCTTCCTGCAGTTGTAACAGTAAGTCAGGTGAGCAGGGAATGGCATGTTCAATTCATCATATGGGATATGGCAAAATCCACAACCTGGTGGTGAAGCTTCTTCAATCCTAAAAACACATTATGGAGAACATACTTAAAACATCTGCATCTTGTTAACAATGATCAGTAAGTGCACATGTGTATAAACACCTACAGATACCTACTTAAATCATACACCACAGCTAAACTGTGCTCCATTATACCAATGTGACAAATATTGCAATATATGACTTAGAAGAAGAAAAGGTTGTACACTACTTGCTAAAATGTTATCAATAAAACTTGCATTGAAACTTCTTATGCAGGGATTGAGAAAAAAGAACATTCAGTGACCAACAATTTATATAAACCTGTAATATTACTGAACTGACTTTAAACAGTGTAACCTCTAAATATAATCCACGGTACAACAGTTGTACAAAGAATTTACTGTACCAAACACACCAAAAAGTCTCTTTTACATTCATTGTGTCCAAAACCCTATAAAAACTTAATGAGCAGAATACAAACAACAAACCAATCATCCTACTGAGAAGCAGCACAATATATATTAACACTGTAAAAAGAACAACAAGATTATTTCCTGAGATATGGTATCAGGTAAAACTTGTTACTTGCTTAGAACACTTAGTCTCTCTCCCCCATGAGCAATACCCAGGAATGACCACAGGGAAAGAACAGGCCAACTGCATTACTGCAAATTGATTCTGTTTCACATAAACAATTCTTCTCAGTGATTTTGAAGAGGTGCTTAAGCAAATCTGACAGATTTGGAACATTAGTTATCATAAGACTATGGCAAATATATTTGGGATATGCCAAAGCCTAAGCTTTGTCTGTTTACCTGTTTTACCTCCCTCTGGCATTTCTAATCTATGCCAAGACTCTAAGTAGCACCAAAACACATATTTTGATAAAAGTGCTGTTTTCTTTACATTATGAACATAATTTTTCTTTCTCTCAATCATATAGTGACTACAAAAACAAGTATTTTAGTTCTGGCTACAGTTTTTAAAACTCTATCTACACTAGAAGACAATGGTTTTCTGCTAACAAAGTAAAAGAATAATGAATAATACTATGTTGACTGGCTTATTATGGAAAAAGCAATGCAAGTGCTAAAGTGTAATAAATAGCCTTGCTGACAACTATAATAATCCCTTGAAATATTTGATTACTATCCTGATGAATACATAATAAATTGTCAGTATGCATTAACTAATCTTTTTTCCCCCAATAATAACTTTGTGGCAATACTCATTCTTCAAATTTTATTTCCAAGAGCAGAAACAAAGGGAAACTTCATGTTTGGCCTTCAGTCTCACAATTTTGTTCATCAACTTTGACTAACACATACCTATTTTGAAAAAAATCTGGCATCATATTTGTTTTATAACCAAGCTATTTCATCTCTCTTCAATGCAGCTCTTGAAGAATATTTAGAGAGCATATATACACATAAATAGTATTTAATGGAGCATATATACACATATTACAGACACAGCCACTTCTGGCTTATGTAAGTTATCAAACATCTGTCATTTTTTTATAGTGTGATACAAAGTTGAGAAAAGAGACCTGAATAGCAGCAAAGGGAAAAACTGAGTTATGATCTGTGTTAGTAGTCAAACGTGTTACCTTATTGAGACTGTTAGAAATTAAAACAGAGTATCTAATTTGGTGCAGAGCTCCATTACTCCTGTGGTGGTTGTTGTTAGTGTAAAGCAGTAAAGTGGTTGGTCCCGCATCCTGCACTGTAACACTGTAACCTACCCTAATAGAGAAGAACTATCTTGGCTCTGAGGAAAAAAATCAACCTCTCCCTTCTCTGACCCTATGGAAAAGAAGCCAGGCTGCCATGACAACCTTTGTTCCAAACAGCCTTCCATGGTGCCATCCTGAAGGAACCTAGGGTTCAGTACTGCTGCTGTGCCAGACGCGGACAAAATACAGACCTCTTCACTATAAGAGAAAAGAATAACAACAGAGTGAATTCCTAGTACTTAGTGGTGCTTTTATATAAAATTATCACATTAAAAGGCTAGTACAAGTCTCAGTGAAGTTCAACATCAGCACTAATTTTGTGCACTTGTGCAATTTTATTAACACTCACAAACAATCCTCTTCTGGTATTTAAACCATAACCATTGTGGAAGTACGAGATGAAGAAGGATTGAACAGGAAGACTAAAGAGCTTTGACTCATGTTATAAATAATATAACATCAGAAAGACTAATCAAGTTTAAGTATGGATTTCAGTTCTATGGTTAACAATGCAAAGAAACACAGCAAGCCAACCAAATATTAAAAAAAAACAAGACATGATTTTTTTACCAAAGTAAAAGGGAAGTTGAGAGCCTCAGCATCTTATTAACATTCAATTTTCAAAATGAAGTTACAATCCAACACTGACAAGTGTGCTTCTTGAAGGAGAAGAAGCGGCAAAACAGTAAAATTTCACTAGGAAGAACTACAATAATGGTACATTTCTCATGTAAAGTAACCAACTATACTTAGGATTTAGCAGAGTTAAAGCTCTCAGAACAACCACAGAGCTTTTAATATTTCTCAAGTTGTTAAATATGAAACAAAGCTCTAGTATTCAGTACTTAAAATACTGTACTGAAAAAAATAGGGAAAATCTTTCCCACATTTTCTAGAATGATACATGTGCCTTTTTAAAATTTGTTGTTTCTCTTCCCAAAATAATTTTTCATACATAACATGTCTGGCAGACCAGTACTTACACACATGGGCTTGTGCTTTAAGCATGGAATAAAGCTGAACTGGCAATAAACATGGGAATTCAAATAAATATTTTATCAATAATCAAACACTACCACATTAAATTCCTTTTGAGAAATGCAAATAACCCAATAACTGATTGCCTATGCTCTGCACATTCTTTCCCCATAGTTAAGGTAGAAAAGATAATACAAACAATTCATGCTTTTTACAAGGAGACCAACAAGCAAAGGAATAAATGCTTCATTTTGGTGTGTGTCCTAGGTTACAATGTAAGATGTAACCAAAAGCATGTATTCTATCACCATCTTCATAAGCTGTTAAAGCAGGTGGGCAGTGTTTGTTATCTGCTACCATGACTCATCCTTGATAACTCCCTCCAGGAGCTATCTCTATTTAACGGGCAATCAAGGACCCTGCTGCATGACTCACAGGTAACTCGCTCCAGACTATGTCCTGTTACTGGGCCCATCAATGCCTTGCCTTGTGACTCACCATCCCATTGTGAGATGCTCCACCCAGGAGGAGGAACTGAGCGTTCCCATCTGTATATAATCAGAGGTTTGAAATACCACAGGCAGCCTTTCCCACTGGATTCCCAGAGGACGAGAGCTACATAGCCACCACTGGACCTTCCGAGGAAGACCAGACCCTTCTACAGGATCACTGCTTCAACAGAACCACATCCATCACTTCAGGAGGACTGCAGCCACCATTTTATTGGACTGCTACCGCCACCCTGACTAACAGGGTGTCAGACTGTATTCTGACTCTGTCAGTTTAAACCAGTATTTTTTTTCTACTTTATTTTTTATTTTCCTAATAAATTATTATTCTGACTCGGTGTCTCCTACTCGTTTGTTTTTCAAACCAGTAAAGTGTGTTCATGCCTCAGTGATGGAGTAATTCTGAGGTAAATACGGTAAACCAAAACTTTTCAAACTTCTCTCCTTAAAAAAAGCAAATCTTTAGTGCTTTTACCTTAAAATGTTTAGGCAAAGTCAACTTGAAAGAAAATAAATTCAGATGTTTGAATTTACTCGTTACTTCCCAGAAGCAATTCAAAATAGGGAACCAGAGTAGTTTTCTGCTTAATATCATCAGACATGCCTGGCCCCAGAACAAGCTTTTTCTGGGCCTGAAATATGAAGTTCTCCATTTAAGTTCCGGTCTGCCAGGTGTTACCCAATAATGAAGCTTCAATACATATACTTTTAGGAACAGGGTTAATTATTTAGGTAGATTAGATTTAGAAAACTTCATTAATAAATATTGTTACTACAAAGCAAATTGTAGGCTTTAGTTCAAAAGAAAAAATTGTAACATTCATTAGAAAAAACTTAAACCCCAGATTTCAACATGTATAAAAAATGCCTAATACTGAAATTTGATAATCTCACTTAAACTCTCTAAAGTAGTTATAGAATAGACAGTACCAACAACTGTGCTGGAATATTTATTTTTTAATCCACTGATGATGAAATACGTTTTCTGTGGCGTTTTGAAAATCAAGTCATCATCATGATTTACCAAATGCTGGTTGATTCACTGTAGCCCACTACAGCATGACAACCCAATGCCTTGGCATGGGATTTTATTTCTTGTCTGATTTCTGCCCACCAGGCATCTCGTGTCTCTGGTTCATCTGAAAGACAAAGTATAAATCAGTTCACTATTCTGTACCATGCTAACACAAAGTTTCATGCAATTAATCTGAAAAGTTGAGTTTTTCATATTCAAGTGTTTTATTGTACCTAGACACTTTATTTCCTTCCTATTTATCACACTTCAAGCAAACACTAATGGGACTTTTTCACTAATTACCTTGTTTTGCCACCATGTGAGCAGGTTCTGACAAATTACTGCATTCTCATTGTTGTCCATATGACAGATAACACCAAAATACTGTAGATACTGTTCCAATCTCTACCCATTTTTAGTTCCAAACCGCACTCTCAGTTTCCAACAACACAAGAGCAGTGTGTAACTTGCAACAAAGCATCACAGATACTCTGTAATGTTGAAAAACTAACAGTAATGAAACAGTATTTGTAGTAGTAAACTAATGTTTGACTTAGCTGTACACTTGATATCTTTGAAATAACCTCAATAGTTTTTCCTCCTGCAAGCAGTTCTCTCTGTTAACCAGATTTTAAAAATATTTGTTCAAGACTGTATCACTAATCAGACAGTTCTATGGCACTTCTAACTGTGACAAGCCATAGGGATTTGAAACTACCTCTACATTTACAACATGAAGAAACACAGGATGTATGTTGTCAGTGCTTTTTTGCTTCAGTATCCTGGAAACTGCACCTTCCCTCCATGCCCACCAATGGATTCGAATTACCTTCATTGTCCTCAAGGTTCTATGTAAAATATATCCTGCCTGCTTTTCTTGAAAACTACAAGACACAAAAATACAAAAAAACCCTGTGCTGCTAGAACCTGTTCATGCATGAACCTGTTCACATGCAATCCATTTCTTTTAACTGCTCAGCAATTAGTTCCTACAACTAAAGCTCTTGTCTTGCAAGAGCTTTTTACATATGGAGTCAACAAATACTGAATTTACAACTAGAATTTGTCAGCTGTTTCTTCTCTCACAAATTCTTACCTCTTTCAGTGAATGAATGCACTTGGCAACTGTGTTAATTGTTGATACAAAAAGGGAAAACCAGTAACAAACAACAGGCACTCAGATGCTACCAAGGGTTCTGAGTAGAGAGATCCTTAGAGAATTTCCCTGAAATTAACGGAACTTAGCACAGATACAAACTTCTGGCCACTGAGTTCTCCTTGCTGAATCATAATGTAAATATCAAGGTCAAAACCTGAAATTTATTTGGAACCATTTTTGTACTACCAGGAATATTTATCAACACAGTGTATGATAACCCCATTATCATACACTTGGTTTTCTGACAACATGACAAACAAAAATGCAAGATGCAAATATACACATAATTTAAAAGTTACTGAAACAGAAGTGTTGTAAAGTAAGATGTGTTCATTCATGATTTTACCTCAACTTTGCATTTAGAACTAGGCTTTCATTTTTCTAAACTAAACTAATGATCATTTTCTAATTAAAAGGAAGAACACAGAGGTCTGTATATTCAATTATACCTAACTGTAGAGGGCAATGCTTGTGTAACTCACAGCATTACACTGACCACCAGCAGACTGAAGCTTATTCAACCTTTGGTTTAAGAAATGAACACTGAACAGAAAAAACGTTACAGCGAGAGTTCTTAGGAATGTTCTCTGCAATCAACAAAAATATACACGTTAGGACACAAAACAAAGGATTTCTATGAATTCTATCAATCATATTATATTATATCCAAGTTCACTTTAGCAGGTTTCAGTGCATTACTAGCAGAATCTTGAGGTGCTGCACTTCACTCTCAGTGTGAAAACACTGTTTAACTCAGTGACTGGGAAAATAAATGCTTAAGATGATATTCAGCAATCCTGACTCGGATTCCTTGAGCACCTGCGCTTCTCAGCTTTAGAAACTGAGAATCCTACAGAAAAAAATCTATCACAACACAGGGCTGGAGCTCCCCAGCTCAGCTCTCAGAACCATTTATGGTACAAAAAGTGGGAAATGTCTTCTCTTTGCATGTGCGCCTCTGAACAGAGGCTGCTTCTGCTGCCACCACATAAGAGCAGTAGGGGTAGTTGAATCGAAGGAGAATCTTTGGAAATGGATTCTAAGGCCAGGCTATGGTATCTGACAAATTCAGAGTGTATGGAAGATGTGAGACCACAAGCACATTCTGTGTAAGTTCTCTCAACTCTTTTTGGTGGAATGGACAAGGATCTTGGGAGCAATTCCTCCCTCCCCCTCCAGTCATGGGCCAGAGATTGTTTTGATAAGCAATGTGTTTCTCTCTATAGATGAAAAGTCTAAGTAGTAGCAAAAGTGGTTCTCTGACCATGCAGAAAAACACCTGCTCAGTGAGACTGGATCACAGGCAGCTGGTTAGAAACACTGACTAAACAGCCACACAAATTCTTATACTTCACAGAAAAACACCTGCAAAGGAGAGGTACCCTTTTTTCTAGACAAAAAAGCGCCAATTTTCAAAACCATAACTTTTTACACCTTTTAGTTCCATGTGGCAAAAACTGCTTCTACTTTTCACCAGTGACATTTCTATGACAAAGGGCAAGAAAATGTGAAGTCATGATGAGGATTTGAGAGTTAGCAACAGGTGAAGTGACTGAGGATAAACAGAAAAAGTGCTGTGAAATAAAGGTAAGATTACAGACAAGAATGACATTGAAAAGGAATGTAGCCACAGTGAAAACTGAAATGCAATGAGATGTTGAAAGGAAACAGGGATCCTTAAAGTGAATAGAAAATGTAGAAATAGTGACGGGTCCCAAACTCTACGCAAACATTTACTGAAGTTATTAAGAGACTTAATTTTCTTACCTAACATCTACAAGAACACCTTATAATTACGGCAAACACATACTGTTGTGAAGTTGCTCAAAACTATGTCTTGCTAAAACAACATTTAACCCTGTATTCTAAGAATCTGTTCAACATCAGCACTTACAAAACTATTAACTACAGAAATGTAATGGATCATTTTCATTCTTATTAGAGGTAAGAAGTATTTTCCAGACTGTCTTCAGTGTTAACAGGATCAGGCCCAATATCTTTCAAAGAATCCAACAATTCCTTATCATACAAGAACAAATATTTCTGTAAGAGTCATGCACAAACAAGTGTTTGTAAAGAAGACTGGGACCTCTGTTTAAGATATTTGACTATTTTTTGTTCCAGAAAGAGGCCAAAAAATAACAATTATGTTTATATATAAATACCGTACATTCACAGTTTACATGAACTTACCTTTGCACATTAAAACACAAAATAATTGTCTACAATTAAAATCGAACACCATGACATTGCAATAAGTTGATACAAAACACTGAATGCAGTGCAATGTGTAGCATTCATATTCTTCTGACAAATATTTTCACAAGCAGCCTTTTTTGACACATGAGCCACACAATTTCACATGGGGATGCTGTCGTAGCATTTACAAGTTTAGTAAAGCTAAGGATTTACATAAACAATTAGAGGAGTTAGGGAAGCAGGATGGCATGTGTCCAGCACACTCCATGAGAGTGCCTGTTGGTTTTTTTGCTAAGGCAAAAGCTTAAGAACTAAGGGTTTGCAAAGCAGATTCAGCAGACAGGAGCCAGAAACGGTGGGTATTTTGGCGCATGCTTGGATCAGGTGACAGTACAGACTGAAAACTATGGCAGCTCACTGAAATGGTTACAGAAAGTAATGGCCCTGGATTCTAGGTGGAAGCAAAAAGGCAAGCATACAGAGCACTCAGTCACAAGCTTTTCTAGCAAATGTACCGAGTAGTTTGGACCAAGGTTCCTCTACAACTTTAAGCAGAAAAGTTTGCAGGAAATTCCACTGCTAATTATGTGCCCTTTGTGGGAAACCAAAGGCTGAATATTAAACTTACTTTATTAATGTTTCCAAATTGGCAGGATATTTATAACCAAGTGGAAGCAAAGCACACTGTTTCTATAGTTGAGGACTTGAGAAACAATGTTCACAACAGTACAGTGTTCTATAAAAATCATGCCAACTCAAACCTCCTCCAACTGAAACTTTCCAAACTGACTTTATTCAGCAGTTTTATAAGATACAAACAGCACTTTTGCATCCAGAATGTTCTTCGAATTAGCTCTATCCACCACCAAGTCACCCATCTCTCTTAAAATACAAGGTTGAGCTGTACTATCCATGGGACAATATCCTGTGTAAATCTTTCACCTAGACACTATCACTTTCTGATTCATAAGAAGCAGCACCTTTCCCAAGTTATTTGCTGGAGGTTCACTTGTACAGGTTCTTTCAAGATTCAGCCAGAAGCTGCATTTTGCTAGTCCATATAGATTTTTAAAAACTGAAGAAAGATTAAGAAGAATGGTCTCTTGATGACACGGTTCATATCAAAGAGTTGCTGTATCCTTAAAGCTGAATCCTTAGACATTCTGAGCAAATTACTCCAAAGTAGAAACTGTCTCATTAATTTCAACCAATTTAACACTGTATAATTTAGTAAATATTTACATGTATAACCCAATACTCTGACAGGAGGAAGACAATCATCTGAGGAAAATTTTCACAATCTATAAATGACTCATTGTTCTGTTGTTTCAAAAATGGCAATGGAGGCCAATAATATTCTTTTAGATTCAATCTTTGAGTCTTTAATTAGGCAAGGCTATTATCCACACCTTCAATATTCCCTTATTTTTGTATCTTCTTAATGAAAAACCTAATAACAGCTTATACAGAAAGAAGCGTGGTATTTTTCTGCAGGTTTGGCTGGTTGGGTTTTTTGGACACCAGAGAAGGTTTATAAGTAACCTTCCCTGGACCTTGAAGTTCTATTTAATCCTTTCTGGTTATCCCATAAACATTATCAATTTTCTAAAATATTTAACAACTAAGTAACTGTACAGAAACACAAATCCTCTGGTCTGTAAAGATTAACACAAAATTCAGGCAGCAAATAACTAAACCTACAGCAGATTAACCTAAAACTTTCCCAAGCCACTCCATCCTTGTATAAAAAAAACTACTCCTATATTCATCCTTAAGACTAAAAGATGTACAAATGAAAACTTTGTTACAAAAAGTGGATTATTAGTATACATCAAAGGAAAGCTAGGATACACTAAACCAGCAGGAAACAGTGTAACCACACCCAAGGAGAACAGATACACTTACTCCTACAAAGTTAAACTACAAATAAAACATCCAGCCTGCAAAATATCATTGATAACCAGTGCTTTTCTGCCAGATGAAGTCAGAGAGCAGCACACATCTCACTTCTTAAGCCCAAACTGCTGAATGAGCAAAAAAAACCTTGGAAGTCGAAGGAATTCTTCAATTACCAAGGAGACAATTTTAAGAACACTTAGGATTAAAACTGCATTTACAGGATGAGATATTGGCAGGCTGATTAAACACAAACCCTTTCATGTGCGGGGTAGTTTTCTACTGGGTCAGTCAGGCCAAATCACTGCATGACAACCAAAAGACTCCAAGAGAAACCATACAGAAAATTCAATACATCATTCCTTTCAGTGGCAGCTCACTGTTGAGGAGTGTCAGCTTTAATCCCAAAATACACTCCAAGATGGAGAAGCAGAAGGGTGTTCCCGTTACGGCTTAATACAGCCACAACAGTGGCTATAACCTTTTCTTTTAATTGTAGATGAAAGTCTGATAGAAACAGCACAAGCTGAAAAAAGTATCATCTAAAAAAAAAAAACCTTGCAAAAATGTCAAAGAGCAGAAATAATTTCGTGTAGAGCTAAAGGAAAAGAAACCACCATGTGCCATAACTTAAATAAAATGAAAAATGTAATGTCAAAAGATAAGGCACTCAAAGAAAAAATATATATTCAGAATATATTAAAAATTAAACTATTAAATAAGACTTTAAAATACTTTAAAATGAAGGTTTAAATTGCATCACACTTAGAGTTATACAAGCCCAAAATACTACCCAGAAATAAAAAAAACCATTAAATATAGGATATAAATTTGCCTCTGGAAAATCAGTTCCATGCATAAATATGTGCCTTTGTTAATCCAGCTTTTAGTGATTATTTCAAACAGTCATTCATCCTAGAATGGTGACTCAGCAGGTAATAAAGAAACTACTTATTCTGTGTCTCTGTTGCTTTGTCACATTGGCACAATAAATACAATCTATTTAAAAACATGAGCTATCTTCAAAGAAAAGCTTCAAATGACTACAACAAAGGGGCTGTTACCCAAAGCTGTGGACACTATGCTGTAACAAGACAGGGCTTTCTAAACCATATTTTATCTATTTTATTGCTGCAGGAAAGGGATGGCATTATTTGGCATGAAATTACACTCACTCTGAATTTCCTATTCCTTGTTTGCACTCTTCAGGAATGCAGAACCTCTGCATTCATTATTTCTATACACTCACAACTGTTTATTTTGCTTTAAGACAAACTAAGCAGAGAAGCCTCTTTTAACTTCTGGAGACTTAAAAAGAAAATCTCTTGTGCCTCATATTATCCACTGATATTTATCAGTTATTCCTATAATCCTGTTACAGTCAGTTAGAACTTGTGTCCTCTGTCTGTATATTTTCCTACAAAACTGTCTATAGACATTTTACAAAGCCATGTTTAGCTGTAATTATGTAGCAATTAGGAAGGAGTTGATTCAACCAGAATCATTCTGGTTTTCTTCTAACAATGATATATTTTGAGCCAGGCAAGTAGTTCTACAACTGTATGTTTGCAACCACAGAAGCAAACATCAGAAGACTGAAAAAAGTCAATGCAACCCATGAAGGAAATTTTATGCAGACCATAGCTTTAGTCAAGCCATGTATTTTGAAATTAGGATGAGTTATGTGCAAAAATAACAATTTTCTGCAAGACCAAGGTTCTCTCTCTTGTGTACTATCAATTCAAAACCAAAGAGTAGTTGTGCAATAAGCAATGGCTTTTTTGGAGCACTTGTGCAAGGAAAAGTTTATACTGGCTTTCACACCATTAGCCAGAATTTAGGGAGAGTTTTAAATCAGTATGAACAGATTAAATAGCATTACTTAGGTAGGCAAAGAATTCTAAAAAAAGATTTTAAATGCCAAGTTTATTTATGAATCTCTACCAGAACATATGAATACTACTCTATGCTCACTGACAGTGACCACCCTTTGTTCAGTTACATAAATATCTACTTAGAATTCTCCAAAAAAAAAAAAAATTAATGCACAGTCCCAATGAAAGTTATTTCATTAACATAAGGGAGTATCTGCTTCCAGAAAGAATATTGAAACACCATTCACATTAACCATAGAAATTACTTAGGAACATTCACTCCTCTGGAAAGGCTGCAGAAAACTGAAGTAAATTATTACTGGAGAACATCACACTGCTCACTCTTTTCAGAAAAAGCCTCTGACAACTGCCTTAACCTCCCATTTTCATATCAACACACACTGATGGACAAGAAGTCAACCTGGAAATTCTCCAAGAAAAGGCAAGAAGTCTACCTTAAAATGTTGGGTTTTTTCCTACTAGTTCTGAAGGATAACCACATTAGACACTAAAAGCAACATGCTGACATTTCCTATTGTGTTCCTACAAATGGGCCACACTTACACCCCAGAAAGGAGCTTGAAATGTCATTTGCACATTCTCTGTATTTCTGTGAAAGAAAAACATTCAGTTACCAGAACCAAAACATAGCTAAGCTTTCCTCTTGCATTTCCTCATATGCAAAACTAACTCTGGAGAATTTCATACTCCAACAGCAAGACTGGATATCACACAAGAAGCTCAGGAGATGCTAAGGAAGTTTTTAACAATCTTTTATTTTTCCATGTTTCTGACTACTGGAGCTGAAGATGCACTGCTGGATCAGCTTCCTGAATGAGGAGTTTAAAATTTAATTATGTGAGAAAGTATATGTTGGTGCTATGCAACAGCCATATGGAAAAGTAGCCTCTATTCAACAAATTCTTGCACTGCCTACCTTTCTGCTCTGTGTTTAGCCTCAGTGCCAAACTTTTAACAAATATCCAGTTTTCTGGATTGAGGATTCCTTGCATGTTTTTATACTTACAGCACATTCTTTCTCAGAGACAGCACCAGAGTGTATCTTCCACTGTATTATGTGCTCTCTTTTCTATGCATTTTTGCTCAACTCCATACTTTTTTTTTTTTGCAAATTCATCTTCATATCCACCTTTTTGTATTTTACAAATATTTAAACAATTCTTCATTGAACTATATGCAATTCCCAGGTGTTTAAGCAGCTTCTTTTCCATTCATGAAATAGTCTTTACTTCCATGTCTGATTTTCAAACATCTTCAAATCTCTGACTTTTCACTACCACTGGATGCTCCTGTTGTATCTTACACACAATTAAACCACTGAAAAGAAAAAAAAAGAAATATCTTTCTGCACTACACAGGTTACTAAGCAAGCTGAAATGAAGCGTGGACATTTTCCAAAAGGAAAATAATTTTAGCCCACTTATGATTGTGATTACATTCTCTGTCCAGCAGCAAACCTAGCACTGCAAAATCCCTGTACTTCCAGGAATAGGAATGTAACCTGCTCAGTCCCAAACCTCTAGGATTAACAAGCTCTTCCTACAGACCTACTGACACATCAAGGCTACAGAAACACAGCCACTTTCTCAGGGAGGTATTAACTCTACAATTACTGTTTGGTTTAGATCTCTCTACTCCAACCAACACTTTCAGGTAACAAGCACCTCTGGGTAAAATGTTTTTTATGTATATATATATATGCACATTCATTTTCCTGTAATCTCAAAAAAAATTAGGCAATAGTTTTGGATATTCTGTCAAGAACTGAATTCATGACTTCCACTTAGCTTCCTAATCTTACACCATGGATCACTTTCTAGCCTAGTTCAAGACATGTTTAGTGTCTGTACATAACTCATTTACTCCGTTATTCTAATAAAATTCTTCCAATAAAAACATCCTACTAAATAATCCGGAAGAAGCAACAACGAATTCCAACTTTTCAAGGTCGCACACAATATACAAAAATTTCGACATATTTTTAACACCTTTGATCAGACTACGCTGTACAAGTCATACACCTGAGAATTTTATATTATTCTTTTCATACTGAAAGTTAATTTTAAAAGATTATCACTTTAGAACAAGCAAAGAAAACCAACAAAATCAGAAAAGCTCATAATCATAATATTAAAGGATGCTCACTGTAACAAGGAACAATAAAAATGAGCCAATAGTTTTAGGCTCTCCCTACTTTTCAACAATTTGCAAAATGAAAAGTGTCTCCTTTTTAATAACTGTACATTTAAACTGAATTTTAGAGCATGACACAGAGCTGCATGGCAACAGTGAATTACCAAGAAGGAAAAGTTGTTTCTGGGGGAAACAAGCCCTCAGAGGTCAGCTTTGTACCTTTTTATTGTGCCAGCTTTAAAAACATCAAAGTCTGACAAGGTCTGCTGGCTTGGATGTTGTATGTAGAGAGTTACACCTGCCTCTCTTCCACAGCAGGTTATCTTTCCAGAGGGAAAACATGAGAGGGAGAAGTCTTTATTTCATCTAGACTGCATCAATTCATCTATTCCTTCTACAGCTGTATAAGGAAATCACACACTTTGATTACTAAAACTGCATTAAAAAAAAAAAAGAATATTGGGGCTTTTTTCAAGCTAGGTAATGAAGTGATTAAAAAGTTCAAATAATTATGTTTTAAGTCCTGAAACTGGCTGCATTTTACAATGCAAGATTTATGAACCAATAAATCCTGGGCTACATACTACCCTTCTCTTTAAACTGATAGTTCTCTATTTTTCTTGGACAATTTTTACATCTATTATTACCTATAATACATCTATTATTTTAGAGCTATTATTAAAAACAAACATATTCATTGATTTCCTGAAATTAACAGGAGGAAAGCCTTTGTTGAAGAAAGTGTAAGCTCATGAAAAACAAAACAAAACAAAACCAACAGTCCCCCCAAATCAAACCAATACACCAAAAAAACCCCCAACCCATTACATAAAAAAACCCAACCCAAACAAACAAACAAAAAAATCACACCTGAAATGATCCCAACTGTGTAAGGAAGAATCCATTCTCTTTCCCTAAATTACTTCCTTCATGGATGCTGAGCTGAAAGTGACTACCAAATAAACATCTGAACATTCAGCTTTCCAGATTGATATTAAATTATTCTTAGCAATACTATTTCATACTAAAACAATGGTTTGTAATTTTAAAGAGAGTCTTTAACAGCATGAAAACATGACATTTAGGCATTTTATGATTAAATAGATTTAAATTTGAAGCATTAACCTAAATATCCTAGAGCATTTCTAATAACTTCACTGAGCTGCCATAATTTCTGTCAGCATATGTAGTACTGAATGACTAATAAAATACCTGAATTGAAACTATTCCAGTCTAGCAGTTTGTATGATCTTGTGTTACCCATAATTCCGACAAAGGCTGAGTTCAAAACAGCAAATTAGTAGATCAGTTATAGAAGCAGAATAGTGAAAAAAACTACCAACATGAACACAATTGACAACACCACTCCACAGGAACTGGAAAGACACAGACAGCAGAGTTAATAAGAGGCTGAAATAGAAAGGGAAAAAGGAGCATGCTATAGCAATCTGGCACTAGGTGACCAAAGTGGACAGTATATGGCAATTTTGTCTCATTGGCAAGTTCTTAATCCACCTTCAAATGTTCTCTCCTCTTCCATGTTTTTCTGATTTATTCACTGGCCAGTTTATTTGCTTCCTTTAATATTTTACAGACTTATTTGCTCAAATGCTTCACAATCATAGCTATATCAGAATTTTTTTTCTACTTCTCCACCTTCCCTCCCACAGCCATGTGCCTGCATTCCCCCTTTTGTTCTCACTATTTTGCAATATACTGAGTTCCAAGGATCATGCATTTTACATTCACCTGTCAGGAGCAATCTGCAAGTCTCACAGAAATACTGCAGCTGTGCAAACATACATCTCTAGCTTGCCTTATGTCTTATACTGCTTCCAGTCAGCTGGTAAAAATGAAGGAGTGCATAATGCAAGAAATGAGTTTTTAAAACTTCTGAGAAAAATTGATTTTTTTCCCATTCTGTCTCACATCTATCACACAGCAAATTTTGCACATAAGAGACCTGTATCAGAAATCTGTTGAAAATACAGAATCCTAAAATAACTTTGTGGCAAAGAAAGAAAAGACTCACATATAAATTATACTTCGACATTTCTTTTAATCTTCTCTTCACTGTGTAAATATATCTTAAAACAGGAAAACAAAAAAGCAATATTGTATACTAATATACTTGAAAAAAATCCCTTAAAGTAGAAGGATCTAATTCAAATTAAATCTTGGATTTAATTTCATGTTGCCAATTTACTGAATCTTTAGATCAGCAACAATCTGATCTACCTGCTTGGAGAATCGCTTGCCTTGGGCCATAGAAAGAAAAGGAAAAGATTAGGTTTTTGCACTTGTTTTTAAGGATGTATTTGCCTAAACTTTCTTTTATTACTCCTGACTAGTGAATGCAAAACCACTACAGGTGCTATTTTTACTCTCCTCCGCATTTTTAAGTGCACTGTCAACTCCAACTTTTTGCAAAGCATTCCCCATCCGGTCTCAGTGACTAAACCAACCAAGTCTTCAGAGTCAAAAGTCACTTAGTTCTAACATTAGAACTAGGACATGCAAAATACACGTTCTAGTACTGGGGTTCCCAAGAAAAAAATTAACAAAAATCTTGAAGTACTGTTCAGTAAAGGTTTTTAAGAAGAGGAACAAAGCTGTAAAGGTTAAAAACCATGTTGTGAGCTAAATTGTAGCCATTAGTCCTTAAGGATTTCAAGGAGCTGAAAATGAGAAAACATTCATAGTTAAGATCAAGCATTTAATCTCAATTTTGTTTGAATGGAAAACTCGCATCAAGTTTTAATACCAAAAAATGGCAAAAAAATTAATCAACCCCTCAATAATTCAAAGGCAGTTTTCAGGGCAAAGTTACTGATTCAAAATACTTTTATTACTACTTTTACTTGCTGAAATGTTTCTCACTAAAAACATAACCTTTGAATAACTTATTTTTCAAGCTTAAATGATTGTCTGAAATACACTGCTTTTGATATACGTTGTTAGAATAGATCTGTATCTATTCAAGCACTGATATGTTACAGAGGTTAGATGACAGGCCTTGTGCAAGGAAGTCATTCCTGTGCTGACATACCAGGATTGTGGATGCGATCCAGGAGCTTCACTGAGCGAGCACTGACAACACCCCCAACGTGGACAAGAAATCCGGGTGGGAAGGTCGTCAAGGTAAAAAATGGGAATTCCTGTTATGATTAAAAACAAACATTAAATGACTGCTTATCAACCACTGCTGAATGCCAATTAACATGCAATGAATTGATCATTTCCCTGAAATACAAGCAAAGCAGTTACACTGGGCCAGACATGTCCTTCAGGCTTACTGAGCACTACAGAGCCATGTGTCCTCATGGACTCATTGTATCAGAAAGCAGAGGTTTTACACAGCGAAAGAATACTTTTCCCCCATAGAGTTGTTTCTCAGCACAACACTGATAAATAATCAAAACTTTACATATACGTGTGAACAAAACCTCTATTGATCCACTTTTACCATGGCTGCTAAACACCAGAATTCTACTTTCATTAGCTGATAGAAAATAAACATTTTTCTCCATTTTTAGGTGTTCTTGTTACAACTGACTGCAGTTTGATTCTGAAGCACAGGGTGAAACAAACTGAAGTCTTGCAAGAATGATGAATGCCTTATTACAGGAAAACATACCAATAAAATATCAAAGGACTGATCTGCTTATAAGCTCTAAATATAACAATATCCATCTTTTAAAATAAAGAACAGGTGTTGAAACACAACTCTAAGTTCTTAAACTAAGGTAATTCACTTCCAATTAATGTGCGTAAGTTACTTTTTACCAGTTTGTAAGTAAAATGAAGAGTTAAGTTTCAGCAATTGCTCCAGCTTGTAATTCATAAAAGAGGCAAAGTAAGCAATAACGGCAATTTTTCAAGACACATAGGATGAAATAAAAGTCATATTCAAAGAAGTTGAGCCCAAAACTAGATTTTAATTTCTCCAGAGATATTCTCTGATATGTCTAATATAGACATAATAGCACAATTATGGGGGAAAGGCTATAATTCATGTTCAGCAATTCTAAACACAGAAAGAAAGAAAAAAACCATGCAATCATGTTTTGTATAATCGTAACTGATTAAATCAAACAAATAAATACCGTAATTTCATATGAGAGAAAGTACAGGATAGATTCCTTTCTCACATACTTGGAAACAGTACAATTCAACTGAGCTTCTACCTGAACAGCACACATGCTGCAGATTCAACGAGGATCAGGTTCTTCCAGCAATACATGGCAGGAAAAGTCATCTTAAACTAAAGCCCAATGTAGGTTTAAAAATTAATACTTCAGGATTCTTACCACCCTTGTTATAGGAACTCTTAAAATTTTTAAAAGGTCCTACAAACTTCACATTTTCTGGATTTTCATTTGGCTTAAACTTTCAAAATTAAGAGGCAAACTTTGAAATCAGCAACCATAGTATCAATAACCAGAAGAAAAAGAAAAAACAATCCCAAAACCCAAACCCTGCAGTTTCGCCTTATGAATTAAAAAGCAGGAAGATTTCACCCCAGGATTCTGCAAACCTGCTTGACTGATGGGTCTTCAGGAGCAGTGATGGATCTCTAGGGAGGGATACAGTAGACATTCCCCCAGAAGGTTCTAACAGATTGCAGTATGTTTTGCAAGTTATCAGAATAGTCAAAATACTCAAAATATTTGCTTACCCTGCAAATAATAAAGGACTGCAGAAATCAATAAAGTTACTGAATGTAAACTTATATGAAAGCCCATTAAGCCTATACTACATTTACCTTTTATATATAGACATACTCACATTTACACTGTGCTGAAGCAGTATGGAGTGAACAAAGTAAACAATACTCCATGCTCTAAAGCTTGAGCAAATCCAACATTTTTTAATCTAATTGGAAATTTAGAAATATTTTCATTTTCTGCTTATTTCCGTAAGGCTGTGTACTGCAAGTAATTTTAACATGTTCAGACTTCCAGTTTGCCTGATTCCCTACACTAGAAACCAGGAGTAAGACGTCAAATAAAACATGGTTTTATCTCAATCAGTATATCAATACTTCCAAGCCTGTACTATGATACATGATAAAATAAGGTGTTCTATCAGTTAATTTGAGCCACAGACAAATCTGGGTAAGACTCACTGAACCATTCTGACATGATTCTGTTAACAATCTCTCTTTCATTTTGACACAGATGGAACTCCATCACTTCATATGATGACTTTTTTTTTTTCTTTTTTAATCTCATTTAGAGAGATTTTAATCTCGTTTTAATCTCATTTTAAATTTTATTATTATTTTACTCAAATACAAGTTCCAGCTTCAGTTATGTGTTGTGAACTGTAATAGTTCAAAATTATAAATCTACAGTTATTTCAGGGAAAACAGAGAATTCATAAGAACCAGATGCAGGTCCCATAATATAAATCCCCTCTATTACTGCAATTTGCAAAGGACTACCTTTACATCAAGGTGATGCAACCACAAGGTATTTCAGTGTATGACAAACAAGGATGATTTCCAAGCTACCACTGAAGATAGTCAATCATTTTACCAATACCAATTCACTATTCCACTTTACAGTCATTGATTGCATAGACCATGAAAGAACTGTCACTGTTTTAATCCTTGCAACTGCACAGAGATTTTTTTGGGGGAAGTTTGGTAAGGTTACAATCAAATCCTCAAATATTTGCTTAATATAATGTTTAAAAATGTATATACACATACATGTATTGCTAGTGCTCGTCTTTTTTAAGTACAGTTCATTCAAAGACACACGAACAATGAAGAAGCACACAGAACAAGGCTACACACACACTCTTTGGTGTAAGCGCCAGCTGAAGCAGTTCTCTGATTCCCTTCCAGCCATTCACTCATTCCCATCATTAAACCACTCCCTCATGTAATGCTCAGGTGTGCTCACAGAGCTTTTGGGGCTGAACCAGGGCAGGGAACTGGTCCACATTAAGATATTGTTCATTTCCTGGCTAATTTTTTTTTATTCTAAGCACATTTACTATGCCATCTTACAAGGTGGCCAAACAACCTTAAGAGTTTTTCTTGACCTGAACTGAGGGGATGGGTGAATAAGAAGTCACTGGAAAGAAAAGATGCTTAAGTCAGGATTTCAGCCAAATGAATCTCTCAGAGAACTGCACTCTTAACACAACAGATTTCCCGCAGTGCCCTTCAGAAATGAAGGCCAGCAGATCCCCATTTTGAAAAAGCAGCAGAAAAGATCTCTCAAGCACTTGCAGAATGTAAAAACAGGAAGAAAACAGAAATTGTCCAAGCGGAAGTCAGAGACACAAAATACCATTGAGAGCAGCATTTGGCCATTTCTACAAAAACATAGGCTAATTTTTTAGGAGTAAGATAACCTCAAATTTTCCAACTGATGGAAATACAACATATATATTTTTAGTTAAAAATACACAGAAAGACAGCTGTGCTACAGTTACTCTTGCTATCTACAGACGTACAAGGAATTCCTAACAGTTATTAATGTACAATGTAACATGTACCTGAGTTTTCCACAGGTTTATTTTCAGGGAAGAAATTGAGGAATATTACCCTTCTAACAAGATCTGATCTGTTTACAGTTAGGGTTATTTAAGTAATACACCAAAACCACATTTGAGTAAAAAAAAGCTGTTGAGACATGCAATTAAATGAACTTATTTTAAGGTACCTTAGCATTACCATATACCCAAATAAACTAAGTAAGACTCAAAAGAACTATTTGAGAAACCTGGTCTCATGGAAGGTGTCCCTGCCCATGGCAGGGTAGTTGGAATAAGATGATCTTTAAGGTCCCTTAAACTCAAAGTATTCTGGGATTTTATAATATATCTAATACAAGTGTAAATATATTATACATACTGAATTTATTCTTGGTTTACCCAAATACTTGCTATCCTAAGTAATCCAGACAAGCAGAGTGCACTGTTTATGTGTGTAATATTAAAACAGACAAAACAGCTTACAGATGTTACTCATTCTAGCTAACTCCACTTTAAGGTAACCAAAAGAGGTAACACCATAGCAAACCACATCCAATATGAAATTTTCAGAAGACAGAATGAACATACTTTTTATCAATTAACTGTCCACATGCTTTGCTGCTACATTGTAATCATCATCAATAACAGACTCAACATGTCTCCATCCTATTTTACAGTACTTTTTTTTTACTAGACAATACACAGACCTTATCAAAATAATGTGCAAATAGTTCAAGCTCTAAAAATACATTAAGGGCTCTTAATTTACATTTGTATTGTCTTTAAAAGGCTTCCTAAGGAAATAAAAAGATCAGCCATGGAATGCCAAATCAAAGATAAACAGAAAAAAGGCTCGTTTTAAAGCATTCTTTCTGCCAAATTAAAAAATTAAAAGCAAAAAACCATGGATTTGTATTCATACCTTAATAAAAATTTTAACTGAAATCTATCAACATGCAAAATACACCAATTAAAAAAAATTCTCTTAAAACCAACAAATTAAAAAAATCTGCGTAAACAAGATTACAAAGAAATGTGCAAAGCCTTACAAAAAAACAAAAAGAAAATATTTCAAATAATGCTTTATGAATCCCCAGTACAAGAAGAAAGAGCTAGAAAGAGTCACACAGTGTTTTTCACATACCCGCCTTCTACAGAACCTATGAGGAGATCCTCCCTTAGCCATGGATAACACAAGAAATGAGAAGAGAATCATCCACTTACTCAAAATAGCAGCTGGGCACTTATATTTCACAGATATAAGTGATTTTGTTCTCAGCTAACATATATGTTCCTATGTCACTAGTTTAGGCAGTCAGAAATTGCAATTAAATTTATTTCTGAGTAGGAAAATACTCACATTTCTTCCTTCAAGACACCTCATTATCAACATTTTGATCAAAGCAGTATATAATTTATTTTAAAAAATTTGCAATTACTCATTCCAAATGTAAACAATTAATTTAAAAAACTATTCTCATCATATAGTCTATTCAGTATAATGACAGATGGCATTGTTAGTCCGATAGACGAAAAGTTTAAACCTATAAATGTCTTTTACTGCTTGGCAAGTAGTTCAGGTTCAAGTTCCCAATTAAAGGCTACCTTCTATTCCACGAAATGGGGTGCAATGTATCAACCCAATTCCCAAAACCTGAAAGTTTTCCCAATTCCAAATAGGATTTTCAACTTCTTTAAAGTTATGCCAATGTTTCTGAATCTGGCTTCTGTAAAAACTTTATCATCATGTATTTACTCAAGTTTTAAACTTAACATGCATCAGTACCTTACAGAGACCACATAACAGTAATTTTTCCTATAACTTCTTAATACCACTGGAATTACTTCAGTGCTGCACACAGTTAATTGCTCCACTTTTCTTAATGCTTTAGTAATATATTAATATTTAAATAATTTGTGTATAAAAAGGCTATTAAACAGTCAACATCTGTAATAAGTTCACACCTAAAATTACACGTTTTCAAACAAAAAGTAACAGCAAACATTTAACTTACTACAAGGTAAATTTTCACTTCAGTAGATTAGAAATGGAAGTATAAAATGCCTTACCCTTTGTTCCAGAGCTGACTGAGTCTGTTGTCTTAAAAGAGTTTTAAATGGCCCCCCTTCTTTTCCAGCACTCCCACTGCCCATTCCTGAAGAGTATCAGGACAAATGACATTCAAAGAAATACATATTATAATTTGTAATCAAAGGGTGATTTCAAAATAGATAAAATCAAGTCATTGAGAACAGTCAAATTATCCCCATAATTTTAAGAAAAAAAAATAATGAGCAGCAGAATTTAATTTTGGTTTGGGGGTTGTTCTAGGTTTTCATTTTTACATGACTAGCAGTGATTTTACAGTATTTAGACAAACCCCCCCAAATAAGATTTTTTTCTGCTGTCAAACTGAATTAAAATCAACTTTAAAATATAAAAACTTTAAGATGTGGATTTAAAATTCTCTCCTGTGACATGTAGCTTTTATTTTCTTGTTATGGCTTTTTAACTATGATTTAAATATAGATCTACTTTTCACAGAAAGTTCTTACGTAACCAGATTTTCTGCCCTTACCAAAAACAATCTCTCTGTCAGACTACTCTATAGTTATGTATCTCTCACTAATATTATTACAATATTTTTATTTAATAGAAGTAATAAAAATCTGGTTTTCAGAGAGTTTCAGGTAACTAAACCACCTTTCGGAACTACTAGTAGGAGACTGTACACATAATTACAGCAGCAGTTACATAATGCATGACTAGGAACAACAAGAAAATACAAAGGCAATGCACATCCCTTGACTTGAAATATAAAATTTGAAAAAAACTACAAATTATTTTACATGATGAAATACTCATCTGATTAATTCAAATAAGCTAAGGGGTACTGCTCAGCATTTTATTTGATTACTATATTTGCACACACATAACCTGCACATTATCTGTAAATGAACATGAGATAAACTCCAATTTAGCATAATATGATAATTCTCTCTTTCCTTCTTTCAGATTTTTACCTCCAGCCTTACCCCCTAACCACAGGAGTTTTTCTGCAGAGAAAGTTTATTAGATTCACTGACATCTTTGCTGTTGAATTATTTGCTATCAAAGACCTGTCCCCTTAATAGAGCATGTTGAGATGCAGGTTATGTGTCTGACAGTAAATTATGGGCTCTGTGGTTAAAAATCACTAAAGTAAACATACACCAATACTGTGTTTTTCCTAAAGTAAACACAATGCCAGTGAATCAGATTTTCTTGGTAATATTTCAGGCCTAAAACCACATTATCATTGCTATTCCTTGTATCTAAAGCCATCAGGGCTAACATGACCAAGCAAAAATAAGCCCCTAAGTAGTAGAGGAAAGCAGAGCATAAGGAACAAAAAAAGGTGTTAGGAGCAGGATGAAACACAAACACCACAGTGCAAACAGTTAGAAATGAAGCCAAGATTTTCTTTTACAGAATTTGTAACTAATTCAACATAGTAATTCCTTGCTACTTTCCTTTTTCTTCTGATCAAGAATCTGATAAAGATGAACAAGACTGTAAATATACATCAAAGTGCAGTTATTTGTTTTAACCAAAGACTGGGAGATCTAGAAATAATATCAGACTTAATAATGTATGTAAATTCATTCCTAAATTCATTCATTCATTTTCAAGAGTTACGAGGCTATCGTTACCATATAATTAGATATAAAACCACTACAATTTTCAATGAGTATTTTTAGCTGTTCTTGGATAAGGAAACAAAAATATTAGTATCTGTATAGTCCCATTAAACAAGATTAAATTGCTTTTACTATTTGGCATTGATTCTAAACATCATTGTCAGGGACTATACAATATTAAATACAGACAAACATAGCATAAATACTACACATGAAGCAAACTCAAAAAATACAAACTAACCAGAAAAGTTTCTACAAAAAAAAAAAAAAAGCAGTAATATCAACTATTTAATTGAAATCTATGAAAATAATCCATGTCAGTGAAATGAAAAAGTGGGCAGTAAAAATAAAAAACATGGGCTTTGTTTAAAAGGTTAAATTAAAAAGCAGAGTTGGTAGCCATCTGATAACCATTATTTCAACAAATTAGGAATGATGAGCAAGTGCAATGAGCATTTGCTCCATGCAAATGCAGGAACAACAAAGCGAAGAGAATGTGTGGGATTACAAATCAAGTAAATTATTTCAGTCTAATTACCAAAGGATATTTTGCAAGGGTAAAGAAGAAATTCTGTAGCATAAATGACATTGTTTCAAATCCTCTAAGAAGTTCTGAAGGCATTTCAAGCTTCTGGGGCAGAGGTGAGAGATGGAATGAATAGTCATGTAGCCAGCAGTTTTCAGAGGCTAACTGAGCAAACCCAGGGTTATAGAAGCATCTCTGTGTTAATCAAATAAGAACAACATTTCCTTAAAAGTTTGTTTAAAAGGCCATAATAGATAGATCCTACCAGAAGCAGCCAGAAGCAGCTCTTCAGTGAAAGAAACACTTTTCCTCAGAACAACTGGGCTGACATGGCTAGAGTGTAGAGGTTTAATGCTAGACCCCGAGAGGAGGAGACGGGACTTTTTAAGATGTGGGGAATCACAAGAGAGTGTAGGGGAGCTGGGAAACAGGAAAATCCTAGGTCCCTGTGGGGAAGGTGCTGTGGAGGAAAGTAATAGAGACAAAGATGTAGATTCAGAAGATGACTAAAGAAACAGACAAAAGAAATCAAAATGAAGCATTTTTGTTTTCTCTAAATGAATCAACACTTACTGCAAATTATTTCTTGACATAAAAAGAAATGGAATGACAATACAGCTCCACAACGTGCATGAGAAGCATGTTTTTAAAAATCATGACCTGATTAACTTTATATTAAAATTAATTTTTTAGAGACACGGTAATTTAACATTATTTTAAATGAGAAACAAAATTTGATAGCAAATAGTATGGAGTAAAACCCAAATAACAGAGTCTTTGCACACACTTAATCTGATTACTTTCGTTATCTCAGAAGAAAATGTTATTTTCCAAAGAGGTAGTGGATTTGTTCTATGATTTTCTAGAGTAATAGATCCTGTAGAAGTCTAAGTTCCCACCAAGAAAAGGAGTTCCCACCCTCTCCATTTCCTCCAAACATATGCTATGGCATATCAAAATGTACTATCTGATTAAAACATATAATGCTTTTAGTCAGCCTGATTCTGTTCATTTGCGGTGCATAAAATATATCCCTACTCCCAGAAGTCTAACTTCAAACCCAAACAAGCTTTCTCAGCAAATGTATTTGTAGACCAGAATGGATAACACAAGTACAATTGTATTTCACAGAAGACCTCAAGGTAATATTCTCCAGATTTGGAGCTATTGAAAACTAGATGCTTAAGCAGATCCAAGTTTAAACCTCCAGTGTTTTGTTACTTTTACTGTGAAATTGTGGTATCTGCACTGTTTCTCCAGGTTAGTCTCCAGCTCAGACACATCAGCACACTAACCACCTGACTGAGAAATAAAGAAGAATATAATATACTGCAGAAATAGCAGAAAATACTTTGCTTTTCACATCAGCCAATCTGAGTAATGGGCACCTTGAATTTGATAACGGTTGATGTGTCACGTGAGAAGCCTGCATTTCTTTAACTTTGTTTAACCACTAAGATCACCAACTCACACACTGAAATACTTCAACTTGGTAAAAGCCTTGGGAAATGAAAACAGAGGTCTAAAAATATACAGTAATTGTTAAGAACAACATACTGAATTTAGTTTGTTATGAAAGTGTTTTCTGCACATCATCAAATTTTGGGTAAAAGGTAAAACAAATTACTAATGAGATATTGTCCTTTTAATCTATTAAGATTCAAAATCAAGTTTGTCATAACAAGACACAGAAGTTTTAAATGTAACCAGCAAATCCTCTTTGGAGAAGTTTCAGTAGCAAAGTTAAAAGCTGCAAAAAAGTGCCCACAGTTTGCTTTAATACTAGAAAGGTAGCTAAAAAATATCTTTACATACTTGAAAAATCCCTACAAATAAGAGGCACCAAGTACACAATCTGTTTCAGTTCTGAATGAACGGGCTAAAGACAACAGGATTTATCCACCTACATAATATTGCCAGGAAATATATAGGGCTGCTGCTTTAAAACCTGAACACATTCACAGTGAGTTGCCACATGCCTAAATACAGAACACTTATGTCCATAAAGATGACCACCTATGTTACATTCAAATCCTTTACATGACATGATCTTCACCATGGAAAAATCAGATCAAAAGAAGCAGGTTTTCAAATATTCAGTAAACCAAGCACATGAATTTGGAGTGCTCCTAAGTAATAAGCATCCAGTTATATCTGTAGATCCTTTAAATGAGTGACCACCATAGGTTACCCACAGGAGAGCCATCCGTTAAAAAAGACAAAAAAAAAAGTGTGCTTTCTTTTGCTTGTTTGTTTTAAAAACGGGACAGAGAAGACAGGACTAAGAAAGACAGCTTCCTAATTGGGAATATTTTTAACATATCTAGGGAATAAACTGCATAAAATATTTAATATCACTCCATTCAAATGCAATATTCAATTCATCTGCTAGGAAAAATTCTTGAAAGGAGTGCTATCAAGTAAAGCTGAATCAACTGCTTTAATATGCTTAAAAATTGTCTAATTAGATGGAGCCAAGAATGTTCTGAGCTTCCAATACCACAATTTAAAACACCATTTAAAAACTAACCACACTTCTGTAAACAATTCTGCAAAATACTTTGCCCTATGGTACCAAAATTCAGAGCATTGGTCACATAAGGAAGAATAAACAGACAATAATTCTGAGTTGTGCTGACATTTTATTACTGACATGATTCTAACCACAGACTGAAAAATAAGGAGGGAGGAAACAACAAGTTGAAAAAAATTATGATAAAGCAATAGAGAAAGAAAAATGCTTTTTGAAGATGGCTGGATTACCTCTAATGTAATTTAAGTTACTTCCAAAGTGTATACTGTCTATGTAAAGCTATTTCCATATACCAAGAGAATAAAAAGACGGTGGCTGATACATTTCTAGTTTTGCATTTGCAAAAGCGAGTTAAAAATTAGATAAATGTATGCAGTAAACTTAGAGCACAACATAGTAGGCTTGAAGGCTACATAGTTTTAGTAACACCATTAACATACTGTGGTAAGAAATACACCCCTATGATCTGTGATATGAAATGGAGGACATAAGAAAAAGGCAATTACTTAGGACTCCCTTAATACTCTGAGATGTTTTATTTTGACTTGAACACAGTTGTGGTACAAAAGTCATTTTCAGGTTATCCAGGACAGTGGAAATACAGGCAGGATTGAAATTACGATCCTACAGAAACCCTTTTGAGCTTGAGGTGTGCTTTGTGAGGTCTCCAATTTTCACACCATTTTGATAACTTAAATGCCAAAAAGCAAAAAGGGGTTGAATGAAAATATAAAAAGAGAAACACAACTTAAACAAAAAGTGGGTGGAAGCGCCTTACCAGTTTTGGGTGTCAAACTCAAATCTGTGTCAGAAGAAGAGGACTGTCGACTGTAGGACTTGGAAGGTGAAAAGGAATAGGTTTGGTTTTTCAGAGGGGTGGAGGGTCCTGATGAATGAGTATTGGGATTGGGATCTTCATTGAAAGGAATCCTGCCAGAAGAAGGTGGAAACATATTCAGTAATCCTGTGCCAAAGGACCCGGCTGACAGCAGCATGATCCAAACACCAGGATAGGACTGGGGCAGGGCCAGCAGCTATTCCTTAGATGCGAGACTGGGAATCAGGCCAGAGGCAAAGGTTTTACCCTCTCAGCATCCTACAGAGAGATGCTCATCATCTACAATGAAACAATTAAGCCAAATGAAAGGCATGAGATGTGACCAAAAAAAAAAAAAAAAAAAAGCAAAATAAAAAAATTGAAAAGTTTATGGCTTAAAAATCCAGTCAAATACACAATGCTTTGAGTTAATTTAATAAAGAAAAAATTATTTCAAATTACACTTGTGTTTATACATATTTATACACTTATGTATATACACATATGCATTTCGAGATAAAAAAAAAATATGTTTCCTTATCCTATAGCATCAGCAGCATGCCACAGCTAAAAACAGAGCAAAGAGGAGAATCTTTATGGGAACAACTCTATTGACAAACAGTTTACTTATGCACAGCTTGACTTACCTGCTCACTAAAACCATCTCTTCCACAAATGGCACAGACACTTCCTAGAACCATTTTAAAACCTACTGTATCTGAATTATGTTTGAAAGTTAATTATGAGCTCAAATCAATGTTTCTCAGATACATGACCTTATTTTTTACCTAATTTCACAGAAGCAAGAGCATGTTAAAGTGAAGAGTGTGGCTTTGTGGAAGAGACTCTGAGGCATCTCCAAGAAACTGTTCTGCCTTTGTTTGAGCAGCTGCACCCTGGGTGCTTCTTCCCTGATAACAGAAGGTGTGTCCATGAGGAAATGAGGGAGGAAAGATGGGTGGTACCTGCCTACACTGCCTGCCTGCCTGCCCTTTGGGATCACTGTGCCTGTGGGCTGCCTCTCCCCAGCTCTGGAGTGTGAGCAGTCTCGTACCAGTGTAGATGAGAGTGGGAACAGACACAGAGAAGTTCTGAGTAAGTCGTGAGCCAGTAGCAGTGTGAATTGGGCTGTTGTGAGTCGAGCGGCATCCATGGCTTGGCGGATGAACCAGCGGAGACCTGAGAGAGTTTGCAGCCAAGGTGGAAGAAAAGAAAACAATACATACAAACAGGTTGCAAAGTTATGTTATCAATGATTTCAGGGAAGTTTAGCTAGAGGAGATCTCTTACTCTAAGCAGACTCTAAGAATTTCAATTCCTAGCATGCAAGAGTCCAGATGAAATAAAAGGAGGGAAAGGAACAGCTTAAGCACTTGCTTGTGACTGCATCATTGATTCTTTGGCAACTGGCCATAAAGTTAGTAAAGCCAAGAATAAGAAGAATCAAATTAGTTGATTTTGCTGCCTTAGAGAAACATTCCCATTTTTTGAACTGCGACAATATCCATCACCGAGCTGAACATGGCTAATTTGGAAGGTGGAATTTCCACATTTTGCTGCAGAGTGAAAGCCACTGGTTTATTTATGGACGCTTTTTAAGTCGATAATTACCAGGTCTACCTTTTTTGTTTTTACACACCATGCTGTTGTTCTATGCTGCACTGTATCCAGAAGTTCTTTTAAAGGCAATTTTTTAAAATCAAGACAAGTTAAACAAGCTAATATGTGAAATAGAAACCAGTCATTTTTAGAAGTCAGTTCATATTTTGCAGGGCAATTGATGCCTGCACAACAAAAATGCCTCATCTCTATTGTAGTGACACAACTGTTCAAGTTAATGAAAATGGCCACTTCAATTAATACATCTAGAAATGCAGGATATGTAATACACTTCTTGGTGCAGTTTTTTCCTTCCCGGATTGCTCTACCAAACAGAAAATTACTAAAATATCCAAGCAAAAAAGTAGCAACAGTATGAAGAAGATTGCAAGTCTTCTTCAAAGTTTCTAATAATTTCTATTAATATCAAAATATTGTACTCAAACTGTTTGGTGCCACAGTACGTATGACAAAAATCACAAAATTCTACTTCTCATCATAAAAAGATTTCTTTGCAAGTTCACTGTCTACCTGTTTTGCCACAGTCCTACTTGTTTTACAACAGTAAAAAGCAAAGCACACAATAAAAGATGAGACCTCTTTGGGGTCATTGTCTAAATCACTGACAGAACCATCAGAATTCAAAATCAGCTTCTCTTATATGCTCATAAATATTTAAACTTGAATCAAAGGTGCATTTGTGAGAGGCCCTGACAAAAATGTTCATTGCACAAACACAGCATCAAAACAGAACTAATTAAACTGTTGGATTACAAGCCAAGGATATGTAGTACTATTGCTACATAAATTCAGAGAAAGTCATCTTAAGTAAGAATTACCACTCCAGCTTCTACTGAAATAACAAGTCATCCAACCTAAAACATTTCAGAATTGTAGAATATAAAACTGGGTTGCAGACAAATAAAACTACAAAAGAAAAACAAATTCTGGGAAAAAAAGAAATCACACCAGTTATGAAAAACTGAATGAGTATGAAAAAAAGAGAGAGGTGAAACTTGTTTCCCTACAAGCTACTAATTCATACTTACTCCTTCATTTCTTTGGATGGGGAGTTACATGCAGGTAAAAATGCTGATGTGTTACTTAATTTATCCAACGTGCAGGCTGTTCCTATGGCTCTCACTACGAGTCCAGACTCTCCCTCCAAATCAAAACACTGCAAATAACCAACAACAGCATTTCCTCTCATTTCAAGCACCTTCAAGCCAATCTTCCTTTGCAATTCACCTACAAAACAAAAGGTAAAGAACTCGTAATGAACTACTTCTCTTCTGTGGTCTTTGACCTCTGCTTTTGGAGTGCCAACCAAGTCAGTAGAACAGGTAATAAATCCAATTGTACATAGCTAGGCCACCAAGGAGCCAGTCATGACTTCCGCCTCCTATAACATTGTGTGATACCAATGACTTACACAGCTTTTGGCTTTTTTCTCCAAATCCATTCTGATTGCCAAAACAACATGTTATTTCAGAGGGTTTTTTTCCACTAATCTTTATTTTCATAGGCTTTTCTTCCTTTCTTCTACTTATTCAGAGAGACAGGTCAAGATGTGTTCTGGAACTCACATACGTTTCTAAATACTCCATATAGTTCAAGACAATGCAACATCTTTGAAATTTACACAAACAGGCATCTATAATTTCTTCATTTACCAATTTATTTAAGCATATTTCAAGTTAATTCATACTTTTTGTCCCTCTACTGCAAACCAAAGACTACCACTTCTATTAGCTGCACACAAGGGCTGAAAGACTGTGAGTATAATAAACTGGTCTGCCATTGTTGCTTATTTAGAAGGATATCACAAAAAAAATAATTGATCTATGTAGTTGGATTGCCTTGGTAATAACTAAGGTGGAAAATATCATCTCTCTTCTTACGAAAATGAAAGATTTCCAAAATCCTCTTTTAACAAACTGAAAAATCCTCACTGTCACAAAGGACGGCCTAACAGTCCTAATGTCACCGCTGCTGAGAAATCAAGTGTAATGGTCACAGAATCATAAAATCTCCTGAGTTGGAAGGGACCCACAAGGATCACCTAAGTCCAACTCTCGGCTCTGGTTTCTACTGCTTTCTGGAAGTTTGATCCTAAAATTACCGGCACAGGTTACTACTGTAAACTTCTTAACTGAAACCACGCCTGTACCTGTCTTGAAAAAGTTCTACGGTTGAGATAGAGTATGAAAATTTCTTTTTAACATAACACATAATATGACAGATCTGTGAAACAGCCTGGCTCACTCTCAGAAGTTACAGATTTCTTCAAGATTCTTTATGTGTGACCACCAATAACAGTATTGCAATATCACACATTTTATTACATGAGATGAAACAGTATTGCTGTGAGTTCTTTTGGGTTTTTATCCTCTTATCTATTGCCATGAATAAAATCTAGCAGAATACTTTATCCACCTGCACTACTTATGCATGGCAAGAAATATGCAAATGTGAATTCTGTAAACTAATATGGGGGGTATATTAAAAAAGTGTCTTCATGGTAGTTATGACAACAGTTTATTTCATTTTTCCCTCACAACATGCTGGCCTTCCCAATGAAGGTACTAACATCTCCATAATCTTTTATGTTGCACTGCTTACTGAGGATCGTGAGGACACCCTCCACTAGACCAGATTGCTGAGAGCCCCATCCAACCTGGCCTTGAACTCTTCCAGTGATGGGGCAGCCACAGCTTCTCTGGGCGAGCTGTGCCAGGGCCTTACCATCCTCACGGGGAGCAATTTCTTCCAAATATCCAATCTAAACCTACAGTCAGTTTGAAGCCATTCCCCTTGTCCTGTCACTCCAGGCCCTTGCAAATAGTCCCTCTCCATCTTTCTTCTAGCTCCTTTCACTCACTGGAAGGCCACAATGAGGTCACCCCAAAGCCTTCTCTTCTTCAGGCTGAATAATCCCAATTCTATCAGCCTTTCTTCACAGGAGATGCTTGAGAAACAATGAACCAAGCCTGACTTCAAAGAGAGGGAATGAGTAACATAAGTATTGATGCACACTGTATCTGAGATAGTGTGTAATTGTTCACATACTTCAAAACAGTTCAAAGAGGGTGAAGTTCATTACTTTAACTGTTTGAGTCAAAATTCTAGTGATACTCCTCATACGGGTTAAGAACACCTTCAAAAAAGTTTCACAGGTTTCTTTGACCTTGCTAAAAGCAACCAAAAAATTAGGCAGCAGCGTGGCCTCTCCAGGAAGGAAAAAAAAAAAAAAAAAATCAGCCATACTGTCCATCAGTTAGAAAAACATAATCCTCAGAAACAAAAGACTGTGAACTGAAAAAAATCAACATAATTAACAACAAAACTTATATGTAATCTTAAGCAAGGCACTTATTTAAATCCTGAACATTTTTAGAAGTAGCAATAACCCTTACAGCCCACATGTTTAATACCTGACATGAGTGAAATGAGTCTTTGCCGAGCCTCATTCGATGCCCTGGGAGTACGGATCCTGTCTATCCACTGGTACTCTGGGTCCTCATTAACTACAAGTTCTTCCACAAATCCATGAATTATTACTGCTCTGTAACACTTAGGAATAGATGTAGCTGGTAAAAAACATATACATAAAAGATATAAGACATAGGTTTATGAGCCAAGAATAGCAAGAAAAACATAAAACTACATATAAAAATGATTCCAGAAAGTTTTCTAGACAATTTTCTGTGAAAATGTGAACATACCCAGGCAGTTTTGCTCATGAGATCATGGAACCCTGGTAACTGTCCAGTGTACCAGTTACAGTATGTACCATTACGAAACGTTTTCACTTTGTGCCTCTTTAAAAGAATATGGATGCAAAATAACACCGTGTGTGTATGCACAGACACTGAAACGCAACTCATGGAGATTAAAAAATCCTATCAGTTACTTACATTGTTTTGAGACATGAACAGTAAAAATGTGTTAAAAAAGAAAAGCAAACTAAACAATTCTATGCATTTTGCTTCAATGTTATCTCCACTCGGTTTATGCAATGAGCTGATAAGGGAAGGGAGACCAACAGAAGAGGCAAAGAAAGGAAAGGAGGAAAAAAGTTTTTTGTTCAAATAAACTTTTTTCCTCTACTTACTGCAAAAAAATTTTACTCCACAGGATGACTGCCTAAATCTGTTTAAATCATTGAAGAGATCTACTTTCACCACCACATTGATCTCCCCACGTATACCTATCAATAAAAAAACATGAAATACCAGAAGTTATAACAATATACCGGTATCAATACAAAACTAGACCTATAAAATATTTCCTATTATTAGTAATTAATGCCAGAGGAGCAGGAAGTCATATCCTTGCCTCTCAGGTCTGCTGCAGAGACACCGACTCGGAAGAAGTTTTTAGTTCCACCAAGCCTTTGAGACTGAAGCAATGAAAGCAACACTCCTCAAATGCCTATTTGCACCAAACAGGACTTTATAAGAAAGATGGGACTAGGGAAAGAGAAGCCATCAGCCTCTCCATGCTGCAGGGTGCTCTCTCTGCTGAATTTCCTCCCTGAAACAATTTCAAAATTGCAGTAAAGCTCCTCTCTGAAGTTCAACCCAAGGAGAAAGATTTATGGTTCTTTCTAGAACCACAAAGTGGCACAGGAAGTGTTTGCAAAATACTTTAACTGTGACAAGAAATATATAAAAAATAAGGTATTATAGACCTTTTAGACAAAGCTTGATTTTCAACTATGACTAAACCTTACTAGAAATGGAATATTTTCTAACACACAACCACTTCTTTTTGACTTCTCTACTTTCCTGTTCTGAGCTTTTTCTTCTTTTTCCCCACCCAGTAACAAAATCATTTCACATATTATAGGTTCTGACATATTGAGGGCTAAACTTCTTGATGAGTCTGATCTCTAGTGTCTTCAGAAGCCTTTATCACAACAGTATATGAAACTTAAAGAGCAGCACTGGATTTGTTGTTCAACTCAGATATTACTGCAATAAAATCAGCTGCATCTCCCTTCCAAAATGCCAAGAGAAAGAAGCCTTCAGTTACTGTAACAGGAAATGCCTCAGGGTTATATATTTTCACAAATAATGATGTTGAGGTGAAAGAAAAAAATTTTATTACAAACTTATGAATATTGTATTTATTATATTTTAAGGAAGCATCAATTAATGTTTGCCAAGAGTCAAGATAATTGGAATCTAGTGCTATGACCATGAAAAGACAAGAATTCCAATTTTACTTAAATAGAAAAAAGCTGTGAAATACCAACATATCTGGAAAAATATAGAGAAATCTAACTCTCTCTAACCTACTAGCTGTACACATCCTGAAGCAAGTGTTTGCATAATTTAGCACCAGAAGAAAATGTGTGATAGGAAAATGTGCACAGGATAAAAACGTAATTAAAAAAACACATGTAATATTGCTCGATATTTCTGTTCGCTACAACTGGTTTAGATGCAAAAAATACTTTGCATAAGTTACGATGAGCATCTGGTAAACACTATTAATTATTTCCCAACAATTATTTATAATTAGCTTTTAACATTGCTAGGTCATTTAATTCACCCTAAATAATGAACGAGGGGGATAATGGCAACCACAGAGATGTTCTGCACTATGGTATTCAATCAGCAAGTTAATTGCTCTAAACTGACATTGGCTCTCTGAGACAAAAGCCGTTTCATTAAAATCAAAAGCAAAAATATCATTAACTTCATTTTCTCATACCTTCAAGACATTCTGATGAAATCCACCTAGCACTGAGAGCACTTACTGCAGGGAAAAGGAATTTCATCCTGTTGAAGGTATCTCACATCCTGTCCCTTCATCTCAATTGAAGTTCATCCCAAATCCCAGGAAGGAACACCCCAAGTAACTCCAGCAAAGTTACATTCATTTAGCAAACACATGGTAATTGGACAAATATGTCTGAGTCTTTTTTTTTTTTTTAAATCTGAATTTTGCAGTAACTAGTGAAGATTTTTTTCCACTTGTCATAAGTCCTATGGAAGGCATTCTGCCAAGCACTGGTCTGAACTCCTACGTCAGAAATTTTCTCATGCCAGAAAATAATGGAAAGAAAAAAAAAGCCAGGAAAGTAGTTTTCCAACTCCAAAGATAAAATTATTACAAATTTCTGAAGGTAGCTTACAAGATTATAAGAAGCAGATTACATTTCAAACAAGACTGTTTTAAATTAGCAAATCTTACCATGAATGGTATCATAAATTGGAAACCACCCTGAAATAACTGTGGCTGCTTCACTATAGAGCAGAGGATCAATATCTATGTACACTTTGCCAATGGCATCATTGGCACTGTATGTATCATGATCAAGAACTGTGATCTGGAGAGGCTCATCTTGGAGCTCTTCATCATCTACCTGGGAAACAAATAACAAGGAATCTGAGTATTTAAAAATGTACACGGAAACACTGCTGAAAAACAAACACAGAAGAGAAAAGAGTTAATTATGAACAGCAATCTGATACAGATAAATCTGTAATTTCAGTTTCCTGAAGCTAAACAACACATTCACTTATTTTGATTTTATCCTTCAGAGACTGGTGAGATCCTGGAAACAGAGCTATAACTGGGGGAAGAACAGAAAAGCAACATTACAGTGATTATTCATTTTAAAATTCCACAATGTTTTAAGTCACACTTCCTAGATTGTCCACCCATCTCCACAATACATACCGATAAATAAAAAAAATTTTTAGAAAAGAAAATTTAAGATAAAATATCTCAGAGGACTATTATACTCTGAAGTTAAGATTATGGTGTTCTCATCACTGGTCAATGGCTTAAAAGAAGATATTTTACACAGCCCACAGTAAAAATTCAGTAATTCTACATATGCAATTTCCTAAACAAAAGCAATAATCCATCTACAGACAACTCAACTATTTATTTTTAGGACTAAGACAGACATTTCACAACTTTTTGTGTTGAATGTCACAAACCAAGAATTAAGTTTGCTAACTGCAATGGGATGACTTATGTAAGTATTTGCAGAATTGTGATATTGCCTTAGAACACGGTAAATGAATGAGAACTACACATTCAAGTGTCTTAATAATTAATTTATTCTAAACATCATCCCCATTTTTTAAGCACTAAAAAAATGTAGTAACAAAAATGGAACGTGTAAACACTTGTTCAGGACCTAATGTCAAAGGACATCAACAAATTACATCCTGGAAAGCAACAGGCAATTACAGCAAAATGCTGAGTGCCCTCATTATCACATAAGGAAACAGAAAGATAAAGTGTCCAATAATTGTTATCCAAGCTCTTTATTTTGTAACCTTTGCATAGGAATTTTCCATTTTCTCCTTCGACAAGAGCATTATCTTTGCAACCAAACGTAAGACTTCAAATACCAATTAACTTTCCTTGCTCAAAATTTAAAAAAATCCACAAGAATACCTGTACTTTCACATATATGTATTTATTATTTATACATACTTGTACTGATAACTGTACTGAAAATGGCTAATCCCTCCTACATCCCCCCCATCTTCACTGCAGTATTCTCTTTTCTAGAAGAACATTTAAGTTGGATCCAACCTGGCAAGCTTTTCTCTTTGCAAACAGCCCCAAAAAACCAACGAGACGCCCTCAGCAAACAAGGTCCACCTGGAGCTGGGTTTGCTGAAAAGGCTTTGTTGTGTATTTAAACACAAATACACTTCAGTGCTCAAAACTCATTTTCTGCCTGAAATGCAATTATTTCATTAAGGGCAGCTAAACCAGAGTGTCTATATAGTTACAAGCAAACTCTTAAAAAATACTTACTTCAAATTTGAACCACTCAGAATTCCACTGAGGATTAAGTGACTTGGGGTACACGTCTGTCTTAAATGTTGTATTTCCAAATTTCACCTAAAAATACAAACATTCAATTATCAATTACAAACAATAAAGACATTTTGAAACTCATTAACTTGACATATGCAAATAATTTCAAATATATATTTCAATAAATCATTTTCTTTTCACCGAGTGGCTTTTAAAATCAATTTACATATATCAGTATCCATGTATCAATGACATTTCCAATCAATCTCTCATACTATCATACTAGTAAAACTGTTTCTTTTCCTCCTCAATCATTTGAGAGGCAAAAATATCACTTATATTGGCTATTCAAAGTCACTTGGCATACTGCCCTTGCCTTCTATAAAGAAAAATATTAAAAACATTGACAGTTTATGTCCTATCATTCTCCTCTCTAGGATTTCTCAATCAGCTTCATAGACAATTGATAAAATAAATATAAAAACAAATTGGATTTGAGAAATACAGAGAGAGGACTACTAAAAGTCAAATATTTTCCATACTTTCATTGCTTATTGCACCTTCAACCACACAATAACCTATTTCAGCAGTATCCATACGGTCTCCACGGGCATCTACTTCAGGCTAAGTCCATTTGGGTTTTGTGGGGGTTTCCTGTTTTTTTAAAGTGAAACTGAATTTCTGTGATGCTCCATATATCAGGAAACCACACAGCACCATGTAAGAGCCTTTATTTCACTGCAGCTTTCATTCCAAACCATTCACAAACACTTGCAGTTCTCTGAATGCTGCCTCTCAGAAAAATGAGCACTTCACCTCATACCAAGTATCTGATGGTACTTACAAATACTCAGCTACATCTTAAAATTTATTCAAGATTCTTAAGGAAAATAATGAGTACGCTGACAGAAAAGAAATGCTGGAGTTAGAGGTGTGTAGATTTTGACAGCTGTTATCTTTTAAAAGTCTAAACGCATTTCGGAGACTAAATTTAGCCCTGGATTTGAGAACTGTGTAGTAATTCTTTTAACACTTTTGCTCAAGACAGTATTAAGTAACCACTTCGTACATTTCAATAATACAGTGATTATTTTGCACAGGTGCATATCCCAACTCTGAAGAGATTTTGCACTTGTTTAAGTACAATAAAGTGATGTTAGCACTGGCTGTAAGGGAACTACCAGCTAAATACCAGTTCTGATTCCAGAAGCTGCCAGGATGCAACAGCCCTGAGCTCCACCCAACCTATTTTAACGTGTTATCTTGGGAGTAAATTAGTTCCCTTAGAGCTCCAGGCAGTTATAACTGAATTTCCCCAGTACTCTGGCTAGTTCAGGCTAGTTCATTGAAGCTCGTAGAGATAATCAAACACCACACTGCTGTCCACTGTGCGAAGTTAAAAGCACATTTATGGAAGAAATTGTAACAAAATAGTCTGAGTTGGGACAAGGATCATTGTGCTCATGCTGGTGAAGTCCAAGTTTTGCAAAACCTGAGCCAAGTAAGAGCTCTCAAGTCTCTTCTCATTTTCTTTTCTAGTTCTAAGTTTATATTGCAATATTTAACAAGGAAATTTAAGGCTAGTAAACAACATGTGCTTTTTCTTTTTATTTAAGGAAAAACAAATTGTAAAGTTTTTCACTAATCTCATACAGAAGAATAAAACAGTTTCAAGCTCAATTTATTTTGAAATAGATCTCACCTGCCGTATTGCCTACTCCACACATAGAAAGGGTAGCTACTCCACACTGTTCCTAAGTAACAATCCTAAAAGCAAGGCCCCCATCTGTGTATTTCTGTAGCCTTATTTGTGCCAAGATACTCATAGAACTGCATGTTAACCCAGCTAAGCAAACTGATCTTGATGAAATTTTTTTTTTCCTTTCTTGCCATGCTAGTATTTTACTGTATGAATTTCAAAAATCTACTTTGCTACATGGACAGTATGGTTAGGAACAAGTAACCTACAGAAGAGGAGAGCTGTTTCTCCTAACAGAGAGTAAAAACTGGCTACATGAAACCCAGTGAACTGTATTTCCTAGTCCTGTTTTCCATGCCTCCTGGTAGCAAGCATCAGAGTCGTTGTAATTTGAAGCTGGATTAATAGGCAACCTACAAGAGAAGCTTTTATAAATTAAAACCTGACCAGTGAAACAGCTGACAAAACAGTGAAATGCTAAGTTTCATGTAATAAAATAGAATGATGTACTATTTCAGCTCCACTGAAAAGCTGAAATACATCTTCACTTTGTTACCAGCTTACTCTCCCATTAAAGCAATGCCCTTAGAGTCTGATGTCAACCAAATTTCTAAGCATCAAACGAAATCAGGACCTACATACCCCAAATTTATTTTTATATTAATATTATCATATTTTTCAGTGCATAAAGTTCTAGAAAGGCATTCTGTCTTCCTACCTTAATCCTAGTATTGTGCCAATCTCAATCACTATTTGTGGTACACCTCAGTCACTATTTGTGGTACAAGACACGCATTTTCATAGCACATCATTTATAAATAGCTCCGATTTTTCTCAGAGTATGATTCCTGAATCTATGGAATGCTTCTGAAATGTTGTCAGTCATCCATACTGGAAATAATGAATCAAAAAATATAAGAATCATGTAACAGAGATAACAGAAATCATAAAAAGGCTTGTGTTGAAAGGGACCTTAAAGTCCATCTCATTCAAACTCCTCTGCCACGGGCAGGGATGTGATCCCACCGGATCACATTGCTCAGAGCCCCCTCCAACCCGGGCCTTAAATAATTCCACTTATTTTGCACATCAACTTATTTTACAATTCCTTCCTGAGAAACACCCTACGTATTGCCTGTTAACTATATCAGTGTAAAGAAGGTTGAAGTCAGATACTCTGGGTGCAATAATGTGATTTAAACACGCAAATAATATCAAATATTTGTTGACTAAAATCCCCCTCTGAAAATATTTTAGTATCTCAAACGGTTAAAATGGAAAGATGAATATTGATCTTAAAAGTAAAGCCTGTACAACCACTCATATATTCAGCAGTACAACTGATTTAAAGATTATTTTATTACTTTTCCATCCTCCTTACAACACGTCTGCCTAATCACAGAATCAATTAGGTTGGAAAAGACCTCTGAGATCACCGACTCCAAGCTACGACCGACCTCCACCATAACAACAACACCATGGCACTGAGAGCCACGTCCAGTCTTTCCTTAAATATCTCCAGGGACGGCGACTCCACCGCCTCCCAGGGCAGCCCGCTCCAACGCCTGGTCACCCTTTCCACGAAGAAATTCCTGCTGATGTCCCACCTAGACCCGCCCCGGTGCAGCTCAGGGCGCTGTCCCCTCGCCCCTGCCTCTGGTTCCCGGGAGCCCAGAGGCGCGGGACGGGCCTGGCAGGTGCCTCCGCCGCGCGGGCCCGGCGCGCCAATCCCGCTCCCCCCGCCACCAACCTCCACGAAGGCGTCGGTCAGGTCGCTGGCGCGGTCCATCACCGGCAAATGGCGCCCCGCCACGATCTTGACCTTCAGCTTCCCCGGCATCTTCTCCCTCCCCTGCCCTCCCCTCCCCTCCTACTCCCGCGAGCTGCAGGCGCTGCGTGACCGCGCCTGTGCCACGGACCGGCGGCTGCGCATGCGCGGGGCTCCCACGGCCGCCCCGCCCCGCCCCCGGCCGGCGGGAAGCGGGAAAGGAGTCGCAGGATCGGGCAATTGTTAGGGCTGGAAGGGACGGCTGGAGATCACCCAGCCCGACCCCCGTGCCAAGGCACGGTCACCCAGAGCAGGTGATGTAGAGACGTGTTCAGGTGGGTTTGGAATGTCTCCAGAGAGCCCTCCCTGGGCAGCTGTTGCAGGCCTCTGCCACCTTCAGTGTAAAACAGTGCTTCCTCATGTTGAGATTAAACTTTTACTTTATGGCCATTGCTCCTTGTTCTGTCGCTGGGCACCACTGAAAAGAGACTGGCACCGTCCTCCTGGCACCCGTTTGAGATAATTATATGCATTAATGAGATCCCCTTTCAGTCTTCTCCAGAATAAACAGGCGCAGCTCTCACAGTCCCTTCTCATTAGAGATGCTCCGTACCTCTCATCATCTTTCTTACCCTCCGCAGCAGCCTCTCCAGTAGCTCCTTGTTTTTCTTGCCCTGAGGAGCCCAGAACTGGGCACAGCACTGCAGATGTGGCCTCACTGGGGCCAAGTAGAGGGAGAAGATCACTTCCCTTCACCTGCTGGCCCCACTTTCCCATGTGCCCCAGGATACCACTGGTTTTCCTGGCTGCAAGGACACGCTGCTATCTCATGGTCAACCTGTCACCCACCAGGACTCCCAGGTCCTTCCCCGCAGAGCCGCTCTCCAGCAAATACCAACCTCTGCTGGTATTTGGGGTTGTCCCTCCCCAGGTGCGGACCCCAACCCCGGCCTTACGAAAGCCCCCGGTACCGCCCCTGCCAGGCTCCAACATGGCGCCCGCGGCCGCTGGTAAAAGTCGAGCGCCGACTCTTCGATGAGTTCCGCGGTGGGGCACCGCCCAGGGCAGCCTGAGCGCCGAGTCATCGATGCCCGGGAGTTCCGTTCGTGGCTGCTGTGGGGTGGAGCGGGATCGCATCAGACATCCCGGCTTGTGTCCGCTGGAGTAGCCTCCGGGAGCTCTGCCTTCCCGAAAAAGGAGCTGGTGTACCCTCGGGATGCTCTGCCTTCCCAAGGAAGGAGTTCCTACCATGAATACCAGTTAAAAGGGAGCACGGAGCACACGTGCATCCCCAGACACTGGGTGGGAGTGTCCTGTAAAGCGTTTAAATCCAACTCCAACACCGCCCCACCCCCGTCCCCGTGGGTTTGGCTTTGTTTTCTTAATCGAAAGTGATGCCCGTAAGATAGGCTGGAAATAAATCCCCACAGACTGATAGAGCAGGTATTTGTTTATTGCAGCGCCGGTGGTGAGGGGGATTTCTCCTCCTAACTCACCCACCTTTGTCAAGTGCGGTGGTTTATTTACACAGTAAAATTTTGCTTAATGTTGCTATGTCATTACAGCATCATCACATACGCGCCGGAGCTAATTTACATAGCACGATCTCATGGTTATTAGATAATTCTTTGCACTGCGCATGCACTTCCCCAATTCGGGGGTCTTCGGGGGGGGGTCTTTGATGAAGGCTTCTAAAGTCTTCTTCACACTTGAACTTTTCAACTTTGTCTTTGAGGCATGCACAGTTGTGATGGCCTTTAGTCTATCTGGTCCTAACCAGTCTAAATTCTTGATTTTGTGGATAATTGGTTTGGCTCGCCAATTTCTCATTAGTACTACACTTACTTATCTCTAAAATACACCTGGTAGGTTTTTCTCTCTTTTCTTTTTCTCTATTCTGCATATAAGCAACTAGTTAACTATATACTAGCCATTACATTGTATAAGAAGTTATTCATATTAGATTATATGGATATTAAAAGTTATGATTCAGGTTATAAGCATCAGGTTATAGGTATAGAAACTATGATTTAGGTTATAAGCATCAGGTTATAGGTATCAGGTTATATTCATATTCATATTCATATTCTTCAAGTTATATTGATAAAAGTAATGATTTGGGTTATATTAATATTAAGGTTACATAGATATCTTCTATCTCAAGCTGTGTAAGCACTTTGTTGTTGTGACTTGAGTTACATAGACATCAAAAGACAAACATTTACAGTATTTGAAGGATTATGGATAGATTAAAAGGAATTTAGTTATCAGAAATAGGATTTGATCTGGTTCTTGCAGCCAGGTTGTAACTTTCTGATGCCTGAAAAAGCTCTTTGTTTAGGCAATAGCACTGTGGGAGCTTGGCAAAAAGCAAAGGAGCAGGGCCTAGGAGTTGTATCAGGTGCGGTCCTACAGATGGGATTATGGAACCGGGTTGTGTTAGATCCTGTGGGATATGGGCTGTGTTGTGCTGCTGGTGTGGTCAGGAGCAGGAACATAAAAGAGCCTTTGTGTTTTGGTTAAGCACTTGCCAGGTGTTGAGCCAAATAGAAGATCTGGTGGGATTATTTTCCGTTCTTTCTAATCTTACAAAAAGGCTAAATAATTTTATGGGCTAGAATGTGATACTCCAGACAAACCATATGACTGAAATGCAGCAGTGTGTGGTGTAGGGAATTAAGGTATAGAAGATCTTTGGCTGGCTGTCCTCAGGCTACCTGCAGTTAGTCCCACCAACACAGCACATTGTCTTTTGGGCCTGTTTGGAAGTTACCCTTAGAACAATCCATAATCTAATTCATCATATCCAAGTAAATTATAAACAGGCTAAATGCTTGTTTTTAACTCATCCATACTTGTTTAAATGGAATACTGTAATGAGACAGGCCCAGCAGGAAGGGACCTGGGGGTGTTGGTTGACAGCAGCTGAACATGAACCAGCTGGGCCCACATGGGCAAGAGGCTGGTGGCATCCTGACCTGGATCAGGAATAGTGTGGCCAGCTAGATCAGAGCTGTGATTGTCCCCCTGTACCTGGCACTGATGAGGCCTCACCATAAACCTGGCATTCAGTTTTGGGCCCCTCAGGACAAGAAGGACACTGAGGGGCTGGTGTGTTTCCAGAGAAGGAAAGGGAAGGATCTGGAGTACAAGTCTGATGAGGAGCAGCTGAGGGAGCTGGGGGTGTTTAACCTGGAGAAAAGGAGGCTTAGGGGGGGACCTTCTCACACTCCCCAATTCGCTGACACGAGGGTGCAGCCAGGTGGAGGTCAGGCTCTGCTCCCAGGAAACGAGAGACAGGACAAGAGGAAATGGCCTCAAGCTATGCCCAGAGAGGTTCAGGTTGGGCATCAAGAATTTCTTCATGGAAAGGGTTGTCAAGCATTGGAATAGGCTGCCCAGGGAGGTGATGGAATCCCCATCCCTGGAGGTGTTCAGGAAATGACTGGATGTGGCACTCAGTACTCTGGTCTAGTTGACGAGGTGGTGATGGGCCAAAGGTTTGACTCGATCTTGGAGGTCTTTTCCAACCTAAATGATTCTGTGACTCTGAGACTACTCCCAAGGCAAGTGTCTTGGTTTGAAAGACAAGTGTCTGCTAAGAAAAGCAGAAGCCTCCCTTGGAATGGAAAATACGGCCCCCTTCCCTCCGAATTATTATAACTTTGAAATTAAGGGCCTTTCAGGCAAATACATGGGAAAAGGAATAACAGTTCATTACTAGTATGTCTATATATAACAAGGCAAACAAACAACAACAATGGAAACAACAACAAACAAGACCAGAAAACCCAGTAAAGTCTCTTCCTGCTCTTTAAGCACTTTCCCCTTCGGTGCAGTTCCGGTCACAGCCGGCAGGGGGCGCTGTTGGCTCCCGGCCGGGCAGGGCGGGTGCGATGATTCCCCCGCGCCGGCAGGGGGCGCTGTGGCGCGAGTTCAGTGGCGTCTCCCTCACGCGGCAATGGCGGACGGGCTGAATGGCAAAAATGGGCTGCAGCAGGAACCTCGGAGCAGCGGCCGGAACAGCAGGGCGGGCTCACCCCGGGTAGCAAGCAAGAGGTAGCAGAAACTCGGCAGCTGTAGGAGGAGCTGCGGGGTGTCCCAGCAGGCAGGGGGTGCGTGGCTACAGTGTAGCAAAAAACCCAGAGCAGTGGCAAAGGAGCAGCGGAGGCTGGGCAGCGGCAGCGCAGCTCCCGAACACGGCAGGGAGAGGGTCCCTTGTTGGGGGAAAAGGGCTGGGGGTCCTGGGGTTTCCCCTGAGGCACCCGAGGAGATGGTGAAAGGGTCCTTTTTAGTGAGGTAGGGTGTTAATAAGGTTCCAGTGCAATGGCCGCTCCCACAAGAAGAGCTTCACTCACGGTAGAAGGCAGCAGGAGAAGGAACCCAGCAGTGATGGTGAAATCTCCCCACAACGACCGCAGCCTGTTTCCCCTCCAAAGGCAAGAGAGTTAGAGAGCAGAGAGCTGCGCCCAGCCGCCTCTTCTCCAGCCCAAATCTGGCGGTATCTCTGCTCCTCCAAGAGAAACCCCCCAGCTAAGAGAGTAGCCAGCCGCACCTTTCCCGGGGCAACTTCTTTTGTCTCTCTTAAGTATCAGTCGTTATGGCTTCTCAGGGACTAATGGGACAAAATTCAATGAGAGAAAGAAAGAAAAGGAAAAATCCTAAACCCCAACAGCAGGACAGGTGTGAAGAGCAATGACCCAGGAAGGAAATCAGAAGCAGAAAACATGCTACTAATATTAAGGCTTTAGTTTAGACCAGATATGAGCTTTTGGAGTGGAATCTCCAGATCTCACCTGCTTAAATGTTGTTGTTTTGGCTCACATAATCAGGCAGTTATACAGCATATGAACTGAAAAGTGTAAGGTAGCAGTACATCAAATACATTGAGGGTGTTTTAGGGCTTTGGGCCATGACAGCAAATTAAGCCAGGATTAAATAACCCACCAGAACTGTGTGTGGTGTGGATGGTGGGTCCTCAGCACTGCTTCACCCTAAAAATGGGGCCATTGATCCACTACATTACTTGTGAACACAACCATTCTTAACTTCCCTGTTACAGTAAAAAACTACCAGCAGATGGGACTACAGTGATGTCTATGTAACTCAGGTCACAAGGACAAAGTGCTTACACAGCTTGAGATAGAAGATATCTATGTAACCTTAATATTAATATAACCCAAATCATTACTTTTATCAATATAACTTGAAGAATATGAATATAACCTGATGCCTATAACCTGATGCTTATAACCTAAATCATAACTTTTAATATCCATATAATCTAATATGAATAACTTCTTATACAATGTAATGACTAGTATATAGTTAACTAGTTGCTTATACGCAGAATAGAGAAAAAGAAAAGAAATAAAAACCTACCAGGTGTATTTTAGAGATGAGTAGGTGTAGTACTAATGAGAAATTGGCAAGCCAAGCTAATTATCCACAAAACCAAGAATTTAGACTGGTTAAGACCAGATAGACTAAAGGCCATCACAACTGTGCATGCCTCGAAGACAAAGTTGAAAAGTTCAAGTGTGAAGAAGACTTTAGAAGCCTTCATCAAAGACCCCCCCCCGAAGACCCCCGAATTGGGGAAGTGCATGCGCAGTGCAAAGAATTATCTAATAACCATGAGATCGTGCTATGTAAATTAGCTCCGGCACGTATGTGATGATGCTGTAATGACATAGCAACATTAAGCAAAATTTTACTGTGTAAATAAACCACCGCACTTGACAAAGGTGGGTGAGTTAGGAGGAGAAATCCCCCTCACCACCGGCGCTGCAATAAACAAATACCTGCTCTATCAGTCTGTGGGGATTTATTTCCAGCCTATCTTTCGGGCATCAACAGAAAACCCCAAACATTCCCTGTTGTCCATGTTAGATACAGAATTGTTTGGCATTTTTTCATTTCTGGTGCACTGCTTTAGAGCCCAAGACTAAGGGAATGTAAAATAAATTCTGGACTTCAAACAAGTAAAAACGACGTAAAAGTAAGCTTTGTCACGTGTTCTTTATTTCTGACAAAACTTCTGTTTATTTGCTGCTTTTGCTAACTAGCTTTACAAATGTTGCCTAGTGAACATCTCCCTCTCTCTGAGATTATGAAATACAGGGGTTAATGCAATGCGTATTTCTTTCTCGAATGATTTCTGAGGATCCAGCTTTTTCAATGGAAGATTCTAATAGTCAAAGGACTAGAAATCAGAAAACACCTATTTTGGAGAGCCAGTTCCAAACTGGTTTTTAGATACTTGGAAAGATGAATTAGGTATGATTTAAAGCACTAAGAAACTTGCTTGGCGTATTAGACCTGCCTTGGGGCTGAGGATTTTCTGTACTTGCAGAATGGGACCTGTCTTTCCATAAATTAGCATGTTATTTCAGAATCGCCCCAAACGGGCCAGGAGACACTTCAGAGACAGAGTCAGAGAAGTGGGTATTTGCTTTATTCAGCCCGCCGGGTGTGGGGGATCGCTCCTCCTAACACACACACACCGGTGCTCCCTACAGCACAGTATTAAGGGTTAAATCATGAATATTCATCACATTCCTTGGGACAGGTGTGGTTATACAAATTATTTCTCAGAAGTCACTAGTACATTAGCATATGTGCCAGCGTGTGTTGTGTGTCCTGGTGGTCGCACTAAAGAAGGCTTCTCCTCTTCATCAGGGGTCTTTGGGATGAAGATACGTAGTCTTCCTCACAATGTGCTTTTCACCTTTCTTCCCGGGGCATGCGTAGTCCTTTGAGGAATGATCAGCAGTTTCTGCAATGATCCTTGTCCCTTCTATCTTGACAAGATTAGGGTGAATCCGGCTTCTTAGGTTTTAGAATTAACATTTGCTGTTGGAATTAACATTTGCTGTCTCCTAATAGCTAACTGTGCTTACATGAGTTAGCTATTGACCGCTCCTTCCTCACTTCACACACTTTCACACTTCACACACTTCACACACATTCACACACTGCCAATGGCGTTCCAGTTCCCTAGGGCCGGCAGGGACTTGTGAAAGGTAGCAGGGACTCAGCTGAAAGTATACTCAGACCCCTAGAATTTATAAACTTCTTGAGGCTTCCAAAATTGCATTAAATTTCCATCAGTTTCAGGCAAATATAATGGATATACTGGAAAATAAAGTTATATTATGTACATGCTCAGTGATATGCATGCTGGAACTCCACAGAAAATACTAAAAGGTGCATTTTCATCATAATGAAAAAAAAAAGATATCTGACTTTGCATTTCACTTTGTTTCTTGCTGAGTTTTTTCCCTTCTGCTTAGTAGTGGTGTTTTAGTAAGCCATGGCAATAGTAGTCGTGTTTCAGCAAGATAACCACTGTGATATGCTTAAAGAACAGCATTATCTTACTTGAGCAGGCATTGTTATGCATTATATGGCACTGTAAGTCAACTAAAAAAACAAGAATATTGCTAATTACAGTATTAAAGGCGTCTCGTGTGGAACAGTGAGTGTCAGAAAAATACAAGAATTTTTTGTGGGAGAGTTTGCCGCTTAAATGTAATGATCCATATGTCCCTTCTTTTTCGGTTTTAAGTAAGATGGAGAGAGAGTTTGTGATAGATATGCATGTTGAACTTTAGTTTGGAAATTGATACTTCAAAGATAAGATTTTTCTTGTAACTTCAGTCTGCTGACCCATCACCTCAGGGTAAGTTTCAATTATATTGGTTTACCAGCCTTCAAGATACAGGTTAGAAGGTGGTGGTCTAGGTTTTCCTCAGGTTACAGCAGGACCTGGGATGTGGTGTGCTGTCTCTTATCCACAAAGAAAAGTGCTTTTGGATTATATTGCCTTGAGTTGATTTAAACAGAAATTAATGAAGAACTTTTTGGAGGGGTTTTGGGTTGTTGAAACACAGAAAAAATGCTTTTTATCTCTGGTTCACAGAAGATACTGGCTCCTTTTCTGCTGCAGTTAACTGTTGTCAGGAAAATTAATCCACAAACACCAGAGGTTTATGTCCAAAAAGGAGACAGAGGAGTCCTGTTACTTTATTCGAATAAAGGAAGAGGCCATGGGGCATTCCCCTGAGGTCTCTCAAGTTGTTAGAGGATGCAGCCTCCTTTTTGTCCTAATTTCCCATCCCCATTCCCCTCTCTCTTTCCCAACTGGCTGAGGTATTTAAGAGGCACAGGCTTCCCAAATCGCCTAATACAGACCCGCTTCTAATTTAAACCCCGCCCTTTTTTTTTTCCGATGGAATTTATGGTTCTTCCCATTGCTTCTTTCACCACTCAGTATCTAGCTTTTATCTATCAGCAGACCCACGGTTTGTTTGTAAAGACAAATCTATCTTGTTCCTTTCACTGTCATAAGTAGTCTTTGAAACAGGAATCTTTCAGCTATTATCATCACAGGAAACTGCAATGTCAGATTTTGGTTTCTGGAAAAATCCCTGTATTTCTCTGTAAAACTAACCACGCTTTTCAAATCAATCTGGCTTAAATCTGGTGGACACCAGTCCAAAAGTATTTTTAATAATGCTCATAGGGGTTCTGTATCCAGAGTGGTGGATCCTCAGTAAAGGAGCCCTGCATCCCAGAAAAAACCCCAAACTTCCTTCTTCTCTATATGTGCTGTACTGTGTGCCCACTGCAAGGATTTCAGTAAGGGCAAAATCCCAGTCACTACTGTTTATGATTGCCTGTATGTATCTGATTGACATTGCAACCCTAATCCCTCTCATTAGATTAAAAGATGGAGTGAAATCCTCTCTCAATAAAATCAGTAAGGTGAAACTGTCTCCCTGCAATGAAGAGATGGGGTTTATTATGAACAAGTCTTCATTACTGAGGCTTCTGATTTACACTGGAGGAGCTCACTGTAGTTAGACTGTTTAAACACAAGATTAGAGCAATATTAATGTCTGTTACTATCTACTGGAACAAAATTCTGCTACCATGAGAATCTCTAACATAACAGGTGTGTGATAAGGGAAGGATGGAAGCCTGAGCAGGACCAACTCAAGCTTGAAATATGTACTTCATTTTGACTCTCAATTACCATTACCCTAACACTGCCAATTCTACCGCTAAATCATTACTCTAATTCCACATCTATGTGTCTTTTAAATATCCCATAATATGTATGAAAAAAGCTTATCCAATGAACTCTAATTCAAATAATATTCAAAGTAATATTCCCATGAAGATCTAGTGAATTGAATAAAACCTGGTTGTCCTGTAAGGTAAAAAATAAACCAAGAATTATTCTCAAGGCTTACATTGAAGAGGGTAAAAATAAAGCCCATATGTCATATTCCTAAAATTATATTTCTGATTTTTTTATTTACACTTCTTTCCTGTATATCAAATGAAAGTATTTCCTTTGGAAGTGAGATCTCAACACTTTCTATTCTTTTGACTGTGACATTTTTCCAACAGTCTACTCATGTCAATCTTCTGTGGACTTCAGCAGTTTGGGGCTTGGTCCATATCAAGCAATTTGTGAAAATAGAGAGCCATCTAAATAATAATAATTATAATTCCATTTCATTATGCTATTGCTGTCTGAAGGTCTCAATTTCCATCTAGATTTGAAAGAAACTGGATAAAATAAATATTCACTAACCCAGGAATGAATGCAATTGCCTATAGAGGGAATCAAACAACTGGATTTGATGCCACCTTCTCAGCCAGTAATTTGATATAATTTCTCTTTCTCACAGATCTGTGAGGGAAATAACGTTGCATGTGACTTGGTGCTTTTTATGAGTAGCAGCGGCATAATTGGGGTATCAGTTCACAGAGACTGAACCAGAAACCATGTGCACATGCTCTAGCAAAGATATTGAGTTACAAGCAGTAGAATAAAAATAGCTTCTCAGAGTCCTTCCCATGTACAAAGCCCTAGTTAATTAGTCAATACCTAGTAAATAATTAAATTAAATATAGTTGTCAGCAGCAGTATTTATAGCATTAAAAAACAAACAGTCCTTCAGTGACACCTTCAGCACTTCTGCCTTTTTTCCTTTTAAGGTTTGAGACAAATGAGATATTTAACTGTGTCAGTAATATGTATTAGCCTTCCACAGTTATTGAAACAGTTATATTTGCTGGTTGTGCTATGTTATGTTATGTTATGTTGTGTTATGTTGTGTTGTGTTGTGTTGTGTTGTGTTAATATTCTCCTTTTTCCTGTCTAAATGTAATAAATAGATCATTTATTTGGGTCTCACACCAAAACATGGACATATTAATGAATGTATATGTTTATATATTGAAATTGCTGTCAGGATCAAAGGTGATGATCCTGCAATTTTGAAGTAGGTTAATGCTTATTAAAGTCATTGTCCTTGTATGTCTCATCAACAGCTATGGCACAGGCAACAAGAGCACGTAAGTGCTGCTCCACTCCTGTGCTGCCAATGAGATTATTTTAACTGTAGTAACTGCACAAACTGTCTTTAGAATAGTCTTCAAGATACTTCACAAGATATGCAGGTTATTTTCTGGTGCATTAAAGGCAGGTTATTGGATTATAATCAAAACAATATGTCTTTATATTCTAAAACATGGAGTGAGTACAGTTCTTAATAACCATGTGATGCTTTTGCTTCGTGTATTCCATTTGAAATGGACATGGTGATGTGAGTTATTAAATGTTAAAGTATTAAATATATAAAAAATAAAGCTCATTAACAAAGCAAACTGCTGAGTTTTGGTTTTAGCAGCATATAATGCCTCACATCTGGCTTCTTACAGAAATGTAATTCAAGCTTGTGTCTACACAGTGATACCTATTTGTTGTCAAAATATGATACAGAGGGTTTGTGTTGTGCCAAGCCAAAGGAGACTGGAGAGGCTCAGGATCTGAATTCTGAGTCTTCTTATCCATGGCTGATGGGTTAATGGAACAAGATGAATAATTCTAACAAGGCAAATAATTATTTTAGACTTATCTTTATTCCTGAATGCATTCCCACCTGAGGTCAGAAGGAAATATCCATTCATAGAGAAAGCAGAAAAGTTCAAAACTGCAGGATAACCCCACAAGCTCTTAAAAACTCTTTATATATAGCTGTGGATTCATAAAACTGAAATCTGTGCAATGGAAAGAAGATAGATGGTCTTGGTACTGATCATTCCTTGTTATCCAACGGGAATTAATCCAGCTCACTTTCTTGATTATTAGCCTTTTGAACAAGCTACTTACCATCTTAATTCTCAAGTAAAAACTCTTGTCCAGTAAAAGCTGGTTGAAAAAGGAGCCTGTCGTTGGTTAGGTGCTTGTTCTTTGAGTACTGTCTTCATTCATTCCTGACAGAGCTGTGTTCAGTGCTGCATTTGACCCCATTAACAGCAATTTATGGGGCTTTTGAAATGCGAGGACAGTGTCTTCAGACTGCCTTCAAAGCACAAAAATTCTCATTCATCAGGCCTGTGCTGTCTTTCTCTGCTTTTATGTATGGAAGAATTATGATCATCACCTTGGAATTTCTTGATAGCAGCTGAGGGAGATGCTGCTTTGATTTTCTTAGCCAAGATTATTATGAAGAGCATGAATTGAGAAACACTTGCTAAATAAATTGCTTAATTATACAGAAGAATTCTGCAAAATGAGTGTACATCTTCCTAGCACCAAAGCACCTAGCAGCTGGGATAATTCTACCAAAATTAAAAATAAACTAATATTTAACACAAAATAAGGAGACACACTACTGTATTTTAAGAAGGAACAAAAAATCCCTCTCTACAGTAGCTGAGAGTTTTCATGTACACAAGTATATGATTGCCATCTTGTAAGAACTGTATCCTACGGTTGGCTCTTGGAGTAAGAAATATCTCTACAATCTTGCCGTTATTAATATAAGGACTGAGAACAGACCATCCTTTGCTAATTTTAGCAGTCTGAAAAAGGCAAGGAGAAATAAAAATATTCCAGTACATCCATCCTCATTTTTGAACATGTTCACTAAATTTGAGTCATAATTTTATGTCTTAGGTTACAGTGCAAGATGTAACCAAAAGTATGTATTCTATCACCACCTGTTGAAACCTGGTGGGGCAGGGTTCTTTATCTCCTGGGTGATGCATCCCTAATAACTCCCTCCGGGGGATATCTTCTGCTCATGGGCCATCAAGGTCTCACTGCATGACTCATAAATTACATCATCCCATTGTGAGATGCTCCACCCAGGGGGAGGAACCAAACATTCCTACCTGGATATAATCTGCGGTTTGGAACACCACAGCCAGCCTTGCCTACCGAATTCCCAGAGGACAAGAGCTACATAACCACCACTGGACCGTCACAGGAATACCAGGCCCTTCTACAGGATCACTGCTTCAACAGAACCACTTCAAAGAGGGCTGCAGCCACCATTTAATCAGACTGGTACCACCACCCTGACTGACAGGGTGTCAGGTTGTATCCTGATTCTGTCAGTTTAAGCCAGTGTTTCTGTAATTTTGCTTTGTATTATATATATTAGTAAAGAACTGTTATTCCTATTTCTCATATCGTTGCCTGAAAGCCCCTTAATTTCAAAATTATAATAATTCGGAGGGAAGGGGCTTATATTTTCCATTCCAAGGGAGGCTTCTGCCTTCCTTAGTAAACACCTGTCTTTCAAACCAAGACATTTTACATTCCCAGTCTTGAGATACCTCACAGATGACCTTTCAGTAGTATGAAAACCTACTGGGCTTCCTGATTTTATTGCTGTGAGTGCTGAACCCTCCAGTGAAGAAATGGATATCATCAGTTTGCAAAGGATAAACATTCCAAGAATTTGTTGCAAACATAGCTGTGATCTGTATGAAGGCCTAATTCTAAATCCGAAGAGTTAACTGCCTTTACCTGGAGTTTCCTATTTTATCTGTGGCCTTCCTTTCTAGCGATTTTGCATTTATGCCAGACATTATCTCAAAGCACTATGTTAAGTTTCAGTGCCTCAAATCAATAGATTAATCACTACATCAGCCGTTACTTCATTTAGGAGGATGTTTTGAAATTAAGACAGATATAATATTATTTTAACCTTGTTTTTGTTTGCATGTGTGGGGAAACAGCTTGATAGCACTGATCTTCAAGTTTAAAAAAGCACAAACTGTCTCAGATAACATTTGAAAGATTTTTCTTGTATATATGCCAAGTGCAGTCTTGCTTAATAAACATGTGCACGTAAGGGCTTGGTTTTGGTTTTTAGGTGTCTCTGAGACGAGACAACATGTTAATAATCCCAATAGATGAGTTGTATGGCAGATAGATTTGAATTGATGTGTAGCCACTGATATGGGGTTGGTAATTGGTGTAGTCAGACTACTCATAGTCCATCAGCTGAGTTAAGGGCTAAGGGAAACTCTGCTAGAACTCTCTGGCTTATTATCCATGAGTACGAATTCTCATTGCATTATGAAGTGTTTGACATGCACACGCACAATCTGTCTAACTGTCATGGACTCTGATATTCCTCTGAGCCAGGAATCCTTAGCGTGGTGCCTTAGACAGATGAGAACATGGGAGAGAACTAAGAGGCAAAATATCTTTGGTATTGATGCTACCAAGGTGGGGTACCAGTAGAAAAGTGTGGAAGGGATGATGACTCCCCCTGCTGTTTTAGATATTTGCCCATCCTTTGTAATTCACATCTTCCAAGGATTTTTTGCTCATCAGGGATTGTTAGATAAGCATAAAAATGATTTCCATGGGCACTTTTTGTTATCTGCTTGCAGCAGAGAAGTAACAGCTCAGTCTTTCAAATGCAGGTTTTGCATCTCTGATCTTTCCCAGCCTCTAACTGTGGCTGTGTTATCAGAGCAGGCTGTTAGAGAAGTTGTATTTCAAATCTCTCTGTGATACTGAGTGGCTCCTGGAGGGAAGGGAACCTTCACCTCATAAACCAGATATGCATCACAGTTTCATTTTCTGTTCATGATGGTAGACATGATTTCACACAGCCACTGAAAATGACTTTGTTATGTTGTAAAATGCAATCCTCACTCACAGCTTTGTTAACTGGCAGTGTCTAAATTGTGATGAACAAAATCAGGTAGCTGAAAAGTGCAGCTAAAAAGTAATCTGGAAAAAGAATAATTCTGTTATAACCACATGGTCAGATGCAGAGAAGTATCAAAACTCTTAACTAGGGGTGGTCTGGATGTACACAGGGTTATGCTTCTCTGCATAACTCTCCTCATTCCAAATTGCAACAACTGAGAATAGTGGGATGCTGAATTTAAAGTACAGCTCTAGCGTTCCTGGGAATGTCTGGTATTCCTTACAGCTATTACACTACCTAGCATTAAGAAGCCTGCTATTTTTGATTCAGTCTCGAAGAGGACAGAGTGATTAGGATTCTTGTGATTTAACTATGTTGTTGGTTGGTTGGTTTGGGGTTGTTTGTTTGTTTGATTTGATTTTTTGTTGTTGTTTGTTTGTGTTTTTGTGGTGGTTTGTTGTTGTATTGTTGTTGTTTTTCTTTTTTAATGGAGACATTTCTTGTCCCCATTGCTCATATTTGAAGTCTGTTTTAGGACCTCTGTGCATGATTAGAAATTTTGAGATAGAACTCCAGTATCAGTTTATGCTGGATTTTTTTTTTTTGCACACTAATGTTTTTTTATAGCCTAAATGTATATTTTGCCTTCAGGATGCATCTGTGCAGAAACTTGTGATGAATGGTTCTGTCCACACACAACTCTTCTGGTACTAGGTGGAACTAGCCAAGCTGCAGACTTCTCTTACAAGAGGATGGGAGTCTCCATTTACCTTATTATGTTATTATCCTTTGTCCATACTTGGTTTGTTTTTCTGGTTTGGTTTTTTTTTTTTTAGCATATGAGACCAGAATTGGATGTGGTGTTTCAGATGAGGTATCAACAGTGTTTGTACTACGGTCCCCCTACTTCTTTACCCCGTGTACCTCTGGATTTGCAGGTAGTCCTTGCTGTGACTGTCTTTTCTAATACATTCTGGGATTCCTTCTGCCTTTTTGACAAGTGTATTATATTAGTGAAACAGACACGTTTATAAAAACAGAGTAATGCCCGTTCACAGTGCAATTATGAAAACAGAGGTATAGAAACTAAAACCTAATCTATGTGTGTCCTACACAAGCGGCACCAGTTGATGAACAGCTGGATTTGTGCATGAATAAAAGAGAGAGAATTATCCCTCTGGGGACCTGGATTTCCCCAGCAGCTGCTGAAGGGCTGGGGAGATCATTAACGCAGCAGAAAGTCTTGGGACAGGACTCTGTTTCCCTCAGATCTTCGCACCAAAGTGCAGCAGCATTTGTTCTGAATACTCGGTGTAGGAAAAGATTCTTATTCTTATGGAACACCAAACCAGAAAATTTAAAACATACTAAAGATAGGTAAATGAATATTTTAGCATCCTTTTGAATATATACACAATGCAATATATGGTTCCCGCTGTGAAATTCAGCAGTGGTGTGCTTGCTGGCCCAGTGGCTTTCCACCACAGGCACCAAAAATAATCTGATGCCAGATGATATCAGTGATCCACTCTTCTATTACCAGCTGTATCCAAGAAGCAGAGGCTTCCAGAAACAGGTGAACATATTTTAATATTCCTTAAAAATATACAGTGTGCAATAAAAAAGTTCAGAAGAAAAAATTCCCTCCTGACTTTTGGCAATTTAATTTATACTATATGAGAATGAGATTTAATCACCTTTATCTTAATTATCCTTAACTTGGTATGTACAATAACTGCATATATTACTATCAGCTATGAAATTATTTAGCCACAAAATTTACCTATATTGCCCAAAGCACTATTTTCTACATGCCTATCTCAGCTTAAAATGCCTTTCTTTAATTTATTCTAAATTCACTGGACATAAATTTTATTGCATGCATTCCTTATTTTGCTGATAAGAGTCAGAGAAGTAATGATTAATTTTTGGAAAAGGTTTCCATAGGCTATACCTATGGAAACAGCTTAACTTATTTTTTACATGCCTGTACTGCTTGCACTCACCTTATGTTCACACGGAACACCTTTTCCTCATGTAAAACTGGAATTACCTTTGGGATTTTGTAAAACAGCGTCATAGACATGAAAAGTGCTTCTCCATGGCTGCTTCTGTGCCTATTTCAGCTGCTTCTTGAACTTCAAGTTGAAGGTTCTCTATCATGCAGCTTTTCTATCATTCCCCCCCCACCAATTAAGGTTGTGTTTCACAATACAGTACTGAAAAACTCCAATCCCTGTACTAATTACATTTCATTTTATAACCTTTTTCTGATCTTGTTTATGCTTTCAGCAACTGCATCAAAGTGTGCTATGTCCTTGTACTTGTGTTCTACTCTATGATCCTTCCCATATGAAATTCAGATTTTGCCAGACTCTTTTGACCGGGTGAAACCTCTTATTTGTGATCTTTTCTATCCNCGGGGTAACCTTTTTTTTGTGGTTTTTTTTTTTCAAAAAAAACCCCCCTTTTTTTTTTTTTTTTTTTTTTTTTTTTTTTTTTTTTTAATGAAAACATCAAGTGAATTACGAGGATCAAATTTGAACAGCTAACTGAAGAAAGAATGCTGAAAAACACCACAAAGATAAAAAGGGCAAGTTAAAATACAACAGAGAAGAGTAGAAGCCCAGAATATTTCTGGAAGTAATTAAGGAGTTTGCTTTATAAAAGAGTAAGCAAGAGAGATTTTATTACAGAGAAAATAGTCTTGGCCAGAGGTTTAGGCATCAACTTTCTTGGTCGAAAAGTTTTCCTTCTTGGTGGAGGAAGTGTCAATCCCTAACAGGCAGAAAGTGATCTACCACTAAGTTGTGAGCTTAAATTCATCAAGGGGATTTTAAAGGTGAATTTTAAACTTTTTTTTTAGTAGATTCTGAAAGTTCAGATATCTGTGTTTATTCTACTTCCTTCATCAGTGTGGTGCTGCCTCGTAAGAAAGGATCTGATTGAGGCTATAGCAGAGCTGGTTTGGGGACACTTTAAGAATCACACAGAAGTTGACCTTGAGCCAATGACTTTATGCAACTTAGCAAAGCAAAGGAAGACAATGATTTGTTGAACTAGAAATGATTGTCCCAGAACTGCTATCTCACAAGTTCCACTTGTCCACCACTGGGGGTCCTTTTCTATCATTGCAGGTTTCTATAATAAATACATAGATATATAAATACATAAATCTGGCCAATTAATCCATGAGATGATGGCATCAGTCAATCTACCCTTTTAACATTCCTTCAGTATTCCTGCTTTTGTGTACTTGTGGATTTTTACCACTTGGAGCTTCTTGTTCCCAAAGACAGCGGGAAACAAATACTTGTAAAGGTAAGCAGGGAGTTCAGTGTTCACTGAATGGTTTGGAAGCATTTTTGCCATTTAGTCATCTGAAAAAGACCAGTGGACAGCTTTTAGCCTTTCTCTTAGTGATACATTTTGATAACATGATCAATAACTAAGTATTAATGGCTTCTTACTGTTGCTTTCCACTGTAAGTATTTGCTGCTTGGGCCAGAAAGATTATTTCCTGTAAAAAAAAGAGGAGGAAAGACGATCATCAGGAAAGCTATTAGAATGTAAAACACTTCCAGAGAAACTAAAAACAAATCTCTCAAGTTCCCTACTTTTTAGCATTATAATGACTTGTAGCAGACATTCAAAAAAGCTGCTGACTGGCTGCTTTGCTCCTTCTAAGCATTCTTCTAATGCTGAAGATTAAATAAATACATTGCTGCAAAGCACGAGCAAGTGATTTTTTTAAATTATTATTGTTAAGAAGAGGAAGTTGGATGAAAAAAAGGTCATTCCTCTGAGAAGTAATACCTCCGAAATAATCTTTCAATGAAAACCAAAAAAACAAAACAACAAACGAAAACCAAACAATATGAAACCTGAAAGAGTCTTAGTTAGCAGAGCTAGCTGGCATGCTGTTCTTTAAAAGTTAAAGATGTACATCAGTTGGAGATAGGATATCAAATATCAGTAGGGAGAGCAGCAGGAAACTTTTTCCACTGGATGAAAGGGATAAAAACAAGAAAAACAAGTCTCAGTTGCAGGAACAGCTGACTAAGCTCCTGACATACTTGAAACACAGTCGATAGTAACAAATACCAGGGAAAACAGTATCTTCTAAACAAAAATTCTCCTCACTTAGAAACTTAAAATCTAGATAAAAATGTAACTATCAGAATAACATTGAAGCAAAAGATACACGGATCACAAAGAAACAAAATGCTGCAACTGCGATTGCTTGCACAAGATTTTCTCTGTACTCTGGGTGAAGCTCAGCCTTCACAGATTTCAGGCAGGGAGGCCCAGCTGACACAGATATGCAAAATTCCAGTGAATGAGAAAGAATCAGAGGCATTGCTCCACACCTCCGGTGCTTCGGGGGTGGGGGCGGGGAAGCCAGAATGAATATTCTTTGCTTTACACATGTTAAAAGCTGATTCAAAAAACCACAAATCTTACTGGTATGTCACACCTTCAAGTGCAAAGGCTGCAGAGTTGGATCTGCTATGCAATCCAAAATATTTTAAGGGAAGAGAAGAAAGAAACAGAATCTAGGAAAGCTGGTAAAGATTTAAGAATATATGTTTGCTTACACTGCAATGAGACTTCCAGTTCTCTTTCAAGATGTTTTGATAAAACTTAAACTCTGAATTTCACTTGCAGTGGGAACTCCTAGTAAGACACGATGTTCTTGTAGCAACTCTTGATACCTTTCTCCCTGATTACCCTTCTGATTGCTTAATGCTGGCTGTCCAAGCTGCAGGAACCAGGGAAGCAATTCTCCCCTGCAGTCTTCTGTGCTTCCTGTGGCTGTTGAACTCTATAACCCTATGGAAGGGAAGATAGAGAATTGGGCAAAGTTTGGCCCTTTACCTTTGGTAAAGTTGCTAAAATTTTATTATATTTTATTAATTTTTTTATTATAATATTGTTTTACTTTTCCAAGAGGAATACATAGCTTTATTATCCTTAAACCTGAATAATATTCCAAGATCTCCCTTAAGAAAAATATAAATGAAGCTGACTAATTTAGTAATTTTCTATGCTTAGCGGCAGTTGCAAACAGACAAGTCTGTAAAAGATATTTACAGCCTGTGATTAGATATCAGGCTGTTCTGAGCTGCTCTTCTCTTGTGCCCATGATACTTCTTTTGCCAGCCCTCTGAGAATCAATGCCTTGGGAGTAAATAAAATCTCCAAGGTGAATAATGAACTAATCCTGAAAACAGTAGTAATAATCTGTAGGGCTTTCAAAAGCAGCTTGAGATGATGACTGACAGATTGTAGGCTCCACCTGTTCAGTAACTCCCAATCATAGGATTTGAAACTATCTTTGGGATTTAAAGACCTAGTGAAATTCTAAAGTTGCTCCTTCTTAAGTCATTAATAGAGGGCAGATACAAAATCTGGTCACATTAACCTTAATTCTGGAGGAAACGGGCTATGAACAAGGTTGGAAGTAAGGCCTAGAGAAAAGGTGCCCACAAGGGCATCAAAAGAGCATCTGGCTTGGAGTCTACTGGACACACAGGCCTCAGCACACAAGCTGGAATGCTTATGGAAAGGATGTTGTGGTGTTGCCCCAGAGTCTTCCTGGTCATCTGGCAATTTAATGTAAAGGAACTGACCATAAGCACAAGAGTGCAGTGCAACTTCTGCATAATTTCTGGTTTTTTGGTCCTTGACTTCTTGAAACTACCAAGAAAGTTGCTGAGAATGGTGTTTTTGTGAGGAAGACACAAAAGCCAGTTTAGTAATTTCTTCTCTCATTGACACAGAATTGCAACCATTTCCTGCTCCTTCCTTTCCTTTCTGTCTCTCATCTCCCCTCTTTGACACCCTTCTTTGCCTTTCACAGAATCATGAAATGGTTTGGGTTGGAAGGCACCTCCAGAGATCCTCTCTACTCACCTGGAGCAGGTTGTATAGGATCAAGTCCAGGTGAGTTTTGTATATCTCCAGATAAGGACACCCTGTGGCCTCTCTGGGCAGCCTGTCCAGTGCTCTGTCACCTTCAAAGTAATATTTTCCCTTTAATTCAGATGGATCCTCCTGTGTTTGTTTGTGCCCATTGCCCCTTTTCCTGTCAGAGAGCACCAGCACTTTTTGACAACTGCCCTTAAGAAACATTGATAAGGTCCCCTCTCCAGTCATCTCATCCCAGCCTTTCTTTATAACTCCAGACCCCTGATAGTCTCCACAGCCCTCCACTGAACTGTCTCAAGCATTTTCTTGACTTTCTTGTCCTGAGGAGCCCAGAACTGGTCGCAGCACTTCAGAGGTGGCCTCACCAAGGCTGAGTAGAGGAGAAGCCTCTCTTGACCTGCTGGCAATGCTCTTCTCAATGCACCCCAGGACAGCACTGGCCTTCTTGGCCACAGGGACATAGTGCTGGCTCATGGACAGCCTTTTGTTCACCAGGACACCCTGGTCCTTCTCTGCAGAGCTGCATTCCAGCAGCTCACCCCTGGAAACAGCCAGTGCTGGTGCTGGGGCTCTTCCTCCCCAGGTGCAGGGCCTGTATTTGCCTCCGTGGAACTTTGCTGGGTTCCTCTGTGCCCAACTGTCCGTCCTGCTCAGGTTTTACCGAATAGCAGCTCAGCCTTCTGGTGGATCAGCCGCTTCTCCCAGCATTGTATCATCAACAAATGTGCTGATGGTCACCCAGGTCACTGATGAGTAAGTGGAACAAGACTGACCCTTGCGGGCACCACAGCTACAGGCTTCCAACTAGGCTCTGATCACAACCTTCTGAGATCTGCCATTCAGCCAGCTCTCAGTCTGAGGTTTCTCTCTTCTTTCTCATTGATTCAGGTTGAATGTAAAGTGGCAGTCATTTGTATGTGATAACCACGCTCTCAGTCCCTCAAGATAATCCTCTACACAATTTTTAATTATTTCAATTCAGTTCAGCAATCTCCTCCCTGCCCCGCTTTGTACTGTAAAATTGATTAGAGATTTCACTAGAGAATATAGAATGACATTCTGATAGTACCTTAGAAAGAGGAAAAAGTATTCTAGGCTTCTTTTACAGCTTGCGTGACATTTAAATACATATTTGATATTGTCTTTTTCATGGACTGTGTTTTAAATTGCTGATGTTTATAACTTTTCCTTGTAGGAGGATGTTTGATTGGTCCATAAAATGTTAGAAAAACATAAATTTCCAGAAGGTACAAAAGCTGTTCAACTCTTCCTCCTGTATTGCTGCCAGTGAATTTATTCTTGAATGCAACAGATCTTAAATCGGCCGAAGTGGACTCTTTTTGAGTACTTTACACAATATGTGTACTTGTTGCCCTTGGATATGGTAGATCATTTGACACATGTAGAGTTCAGGTTTAGTCAAGGATCAGTCAACTTTTAACTACTCTTCAAATATTAAAATATGGTTTTGTCTATTAAAATTAATGCAGGCACTAGCCTTAATTATGATTTTGTGCTGCTTTATTTAATCTCTATTTTTGTACAGGTATTTTTTGAGTAGTGTAACTACTATGAAGATTTTTTCTTCTTTCTTTTAACTCAGTGGTTATATTGTTTTATAAATAGCCCTAAACAAATATACAGCCTAGAGAAAATGGAGAAACTGCAGAATTCCTTGCTAAGCTGCTCATTTTGATTTAGCACCTGCTTAAATGTAAACAGGTCTTTGGTCTTACTGACTTAGGCAGGGTTTATCAGGTTTTACCTCTTCCTGCTGTTGGGATTAATCAACAAGCCTGGTTAAGGGGTTTGTTTAGTTTGCTAAGGTTTCCAGCAGGAAGTGTAACTGGGTAACTATTCACATACAGCTCATGGACTCGGAGCCAGGGACAGCCCAGAGGGAAGGCTCCTGGGCATTCATCTGGAGAGGCCTTGGAGGGTAACCAAGTCCATTGGCACAGATGGCTGGACTTCCACTAGAAATTTCTGAGGTTTCTATGTGAAACCCTGAACAGCTGAAGGAGCTGGAAACCTCTTATCTGTTTCCCGTGTAATCACATCTCCTGACACATTATGCTATGCACGACACCACTCCATGTTGGGAAAAGGACTTAGATAGTCAGGAACTAGGTTATTATGCAGAGTGTGTTAAACGAGTGTCAGTAATTGGGAGCCTACTAGAAAATTAAGCTGTAGAACTGCAGTAAGTGTTGAGGCTTTTTACTCTGTCTCATATAGCTTTCAAAATACACTTGAAAAGGCTATAACCTATTATTGTGTCAAGCAACTTGCTCAAGAGAGGAGTTTTTACCATTTCAACAACATACCAAGCAGTATCCATCTTCAAGAAATTTCTAAACTGTCAAGATTTTTATAAAATAAACTATTTCAAGCTCATCTTCCCCAAGATTAAAATGAAATTTGTTTACAGAATACAATAAAATGACAGAATGATCAACTTTGTGTGTCAAGAGTTGTTGCTGCTAAATCAATATGGATGCTAGGCCACCAGGCACTTCAAAAATCAATATAGTAAATAAATATATAAAGCTGACTTACAGTTTTATACCATGTGTACAGGGACATGATTCATCTTGACACAAATAACACATGGGGGATAATGAACAGAAATTATATGCTTGAATGCACTGAAGAAATCCTTTGATCAAAGGACAGGACTGGATGTCAAAAAATTATGTCCCAGCCCACTGTCTCGTCTAATGGCAGATTTAACAGTCTGATGACTCAGTTTTTTTATTTGTGAGATTAGGACAATATAAAGCATTTTGAAATGCTACTATGCAAAATGTTATTAAAGTTAATTATGGCTAGAAGGGGTCCCATTTCTAGTCACATTTATGCAGTGAGTCCTTCTGAAGCAATTACTGGCTTTGGAAAGCAGCCAAGTGAACTGTACCTGGGAAGTTAGAACTGGTTCTGATCCTGATGCTGCTCATTATGCCTTTTTTTTTTTTTTTTTTTTAAAGAGCTTATAAAGCATCCAGCACTGACAAAGGCAAGGTGAAAAGTGTAGGAATAATTTAAGTGGCACAACCTGGTTCCTGAGTAGCAGAAAAGGAAAAAATAATGGCAGAATAAGGAGGATGTGCAGGTCAGACAGGCTGCCTGGTAGAGCACAGGCCTGGGAGACAAGCAAAACCTCCTGTTTTCTTGAGTTCCTTGTTGTAAATATCTCTGACCAGCCTTGGACTGAGTTTAGTTTGGTGTGGTGTACCTGCAAATGTATCAAGCATGAAGAGAAAACACTTTTTTTGGGGTTTGATTTGGACACAGCAAATGTTTGTGGGAAACAAAAGCTTAAAAGGGAAGGAAACCAGGTGAGTAGCTAACTATAACTTTTATTGATTAAAATAACAGGAATTAAGAAAACCAAGAATTTTTATGATTTTTTAAAAATAAAAACCCCAGGAATTAAGAATTCCCAATGCACCATGAGGACAAGCCAAAACGATGTCCATGACCAGAAAGATGAGAGTGCTACTGCCTAAGTGTTTCAGGTTCTTCCATCTACTTTGTAAATATTTAATATACAGAAGTTCAGCTCTCATAATTCCCAAACAATCTAAGCACCATGACTGCTCCAACTTCCCCTCTTTATGTTAAAAATACACTAACAAACAATTTATGGAAATCTAATCAGACTTGGGTAAGTTCACAAGGCTTCTCAGAGTTAACAACCGAAAACTTCTGGTAGGTATATTTATTATTCTCAGCATTAGCAAGACTGCATCTCTGTTTAGACCAGTTCTTGTTAAAATTAACATTTGGAAGCTGGAACATTCAACCTTTGATATTTTATTTCAGCAAAATATCATTTTGGCCTTAATCTATAAATAAATCTTAGTTTATCATCTACCAAACTGCCTAAGCAGAAGTAGAGGCCACCATGAATCACATGCTTGATCTGGCAGAGTGATATCATGCCTCTATGGTAACATTGACCTATAGGGCTAAATAATGTATGAAGGTGAATGTGTTAAAAGAAATTTATTTTTCAATGCATTTAAATTTAAGAATGTCCTTACTTTCAAAGAAGAAAAAGTGAAGTGGGCTAATGGAAGAAATGGGTGAAATTTTATGTCATTTGAAATTTGATTCAGATCCTGATATTCTTTCCCTTTTAGTGCTCGATAGAAAAATCCTATTAATGTAGAATAACATGCTTACACTAATAACACCAACCCATAAACATTAAATTTTAATTTAAAATACAGCAGAAGGAAAATTTATTTATTGGGCTCTCACAGACAGATTCCTGGCTCTGAGGATTTTAAATACTTGGTCTGAATCAAAGTTTAGACGGAAAAGAATATTAAGATTAAAGATCCCTTGACCTGGGTCTGTTCTAGAGTAACAGCTCTTCGAGGGAGAGCCCGACTATTACTCTGTTTACATAGCTCTTGTGTCTTCGTCTAACTCAATTCAGTTGTTTTAACAGAAGAACTTACTGTTCAGTGTTTCTTATGTAGGAAGATCATAGAATGTGAAAGGAGGCCGATACTCGTAGGACTATTAGGGAGAGCATCAAAATATTTCTGAAACAGATGAGATTTTTTTTCTCCTGGTTGGTACAAGCTGTGGTATAGTCTGGGCTCTTTTTTTTTTTTCGTCGAAAATAACTTCAAGGCAACAACATTTCCAGTATAAAATAAATTAGGGGGGAAAATGAAAGAATGTAACTGTTCTGTAGAAGGAACGGATCAAGGTGCCGAGCAGGTGCGCGCCCTGCAGGGGCACAGCAAACAAAAGGGGAGAGGCGGTGAGAGGTTCCGAAAGCCGGGACGCAAATTAAAGACAAAAAATCAACCGCAGCAGATAACTCCGAGCCCGATTAGGATCAGCCGCTGGCCCGGTAACTGCCCGGGCGGAGCCGTGGCAGCTGCCGGCCCCACATTCCTTTATGCCCTTTATGCCCAGAACCATTCGGTTAATCTGCCGCACCAGCCCCGAACACGCTCGGTTAATCCCCTCCCCGGCCGCGGGGTCCAGCGGCGGGCAGGGTGATGCCGAGGGGGGCAGCGGGGCACTGAAGGGGGACAGGCGGATGCTGGAGGTGACAGGCAGGTGACGGAAAGGGGCTGGGGGGGGCTGAGGGCAGAGCTCTGCCCGGCTCCGCCCGCTCTCCCAGGCTGCTCCGCGTTGCAGTCGGGGGAGGTGGAGCTGCTTTATCGGGAGCCGAAGTGGAAATTTCCCTCTCGGTTGCTGGCTCCGCCGCGGAGGAAACGCCAGCGTGAGCCGCCCGCCCTCGTCACCCCGTATCCTGCCCGCTGTTATGTCCAACTACATCCACGTCCCGCCCGGCTCGCCGGAGGTGCCCAAACTGGACATCACCGTCAGCGAGCGGGAGGGGCCCGGCTATCGCCAGGGCGCCCTGCAGCTCTTGCGCCGGCTGCGTCCGCACTGGAGACCCGAGGAGGTGACGCTGCAGGTACGGCGGGGTCCGCGCCCCGGTTCCCGCGGGGGATGCGGCAGCTCGGGCGCGGGGAGGGAGGGGGAAAAGCAGGCAAAGAAAGGGGGAGGGCGAGCGGCCATTGTGCCGGGGAACTGCTGCCTCGCTTCCTCCCCCTCCCTTCTTCCCCCGCTCTCCGCCGCAGCCCCCTGCGCGGAGCCCCATTTGCTGGGCGGCCCGGCGGCGGGCGGGGCGGCACGGCAGCATCCCCGGCTCCCGCCTTCCCTCCTTCCTTCCCCGCGCTCCTCCTTCCCACCGCCCGCTTCCCTCTTCCTCCTCCCATGCCCTCCCCGCTGGAACTCGGATGCCCGCGTTAGCGGCAGGGAGAGCTCTAGTGCCAGGGGCGAAGGAAGGAAGAGGAGGTGTTCCTGAGAGTCGCTCTCGCCGTGTCTCTGCTGGGTGGGGCGTGTTTGTAAACCGGGGGCAGAGCAGGGGACAGGCTGCCGGAGGAGGGGATACCGCCGCCGAGGTCGCTGCTGCCGGTCTGGGGCGCTCCCACGGGCAGTGGAGCCCTTGCCGGGTGCTTCTTGTAATCAAAAATATAATAAATATCCGTCTTGTATTCGCAGCTGGGCTGGGGTTTAGGCTGGCGGTATCGACGCACACCCGCCCCGCTAACGCCCTTGCTGCTCGCTGCTCTTGGTAGAAGTACCGCTGCTCTCTCTGGTGTTCTCTAGGTGAGCAGTCATTCGTTTTTATGACGAGTCATCTGCTGGATGATTGGCTGCTTTTGTGCTTCTAGAATATACTTAACATGGCCCCCTGGACTTAAAAAGTCTTTAGCCAATTTGCCTGGCTAAAATAGCAGTTCAGCCTGTGGTTAGTTGAGCATTTTTTTATATGCTCAACTGTGTACTCAGCAGTTGCTATTACGTGGAGGTGTCTTATTTCAATGAAATTCGTCTTCAGAGAGCTGCTGAGCTAATTTGTATCGGAAAGCTGAGCACATTGAGGTAATGGCACATAATTTGACAGAAAATTTCTGAATTGTCTTGAAGGGAAAATGAAACTTGACATATGCCAACTTTATGAAAATAAAGCTGATGAGCTTTTTCTAAATAATCTATTTGAGGCAGTGGTCATAAGTTATGCACAGTCCCAGCATCTCGAGGTACAATGAAAATAGCTTTACAGCATGTAAAAACAAGGTTGTTAGAGTTCATAGAGTATCTTGAGTTGGAAGCGGTCCATAAGCATAATCCAACTCTACATGAAGTTATACATGGTTTTATTTTTTTTTTGTTCTCCAATGAGTGTGGTTCTCAGCAGAATATTTTTTTTTCTTTCATTCAGGAATGTTGAAAAATTGAACCAAAACATTTTCCTATTAAGAAGGGATGACTCTATCCTTTGGGTAAAGTTCTAGTAGGTTTAAGGAAAAAAACAACCAGTTGCTTCCTTCTGCCACTCCCTTTGCAAGAAGCAATTAAGAGAATAAAAAACACCGGTACCATTGGTGTGGAACAGGGATTCTTCTACTGATCATGCAGAAGTGAAGTAGGAGATTATTGTCTGTGGTTAGAGGTTTCTGTCTAAAAAATGTCTTGAGTTTAGTTTTAACCAAGTTACTTTACGAACACAACTTTTCAGATTGGTATTTTCCTTTTGAACACTAGGAGAACATTCTATTCACAAAGCCCTTCAATGGCATTTTATTTTTAACTCTTTAGCCTGTGTTTAAGCTGCTGTGAGTGTGTAACAAGCACGAATGCCTGTGGTTTGAAACAAGTTCCAGCAGCAGTGATGGCAATACAACTGGTTATAGATTCGTGTTGCACGTGCATCAAATACAGAGAGGTGCTGAAAGGTGGCTCTTTTTGTGAAGGTGATGGAGTGAACTGGAGGATGCCCTGGAGTGCCCCCTTTAGAAGGGCATCTGTTTGGGAGGGAGATGAGGATGGGACTCCTGTATTGCATGGAAAATATGCCTGACTAATCTGAAACAGCCAAATGGACAATGAACAGTGATAGGTTTAATGACTACAGCTTCTTCTGGTGAACTCTGCTGTTAGCTACCTTTGCTCTTAGTAATTCTTGGCTCAGAACAATTAGTAAGAAGCTGATGAGTCCAGAGTTTCATTTGAAGAAGTTAATTAACTTTTCTTGTAAAAATTTACTGTTATGTGTTAATTTGTTTAGTCAGCCAAACAATTTTGAAACTCTAGTTAGTATATGTTAATGCTTAATCCTCACTTTTCCTAAGATTTATAAGTACCTAAAATCAGGAATATATTTTAACATTTAATTTTTTTTTTACACCATAGCATAAAACACGAATGTAGGATGGAAGATGAAAATAATTAAAATCTTCAGTGCTTAAATTATTGGTTTATTGCATTATTTATCAGAAAGTCTATAACACCAGAAGCATTGCCCATTATTTTTTGAAATGGAAGCAGCTATACTGTAATGTATCTCCTTTATATCAAGTTATATGTGATTTTGATCCCTACAGGGCAGTACAAATATTCAAGTTATTCTACATTGCTAGGGTGAAACAGAATTTTTCTGTCTAAACACTCATCTTTATGTAGGTACATTATGCAGTTGTCAACTGAAAATGTCCTAGGAACCGTACGGAATTGTGTGCTTGATTTTCTAACTCCTGAATTTTTGAGGTTTGCTTTCTCTACTTTTTGTGGAAGTCACTTTTGATTCTGGAATGGCTGTTTTTTAGTAATAGAAATATTGAGTAGTTCAGGTTGGAAGGAATCTTTGGAGGCCTCTCTCCCAACCTTCTGCTGAAAAACTCACTGCTTGCTAAATTCCGAAGTTAGCTGTACTGAACATGAGAAATAGGTTTTTAAAATGTCATTAAAAATGTTCTTCTAACGCAAAACAGGACCTCTCAGTTTTGTAAGCAGCTTGAATTTTGACAGTGGGCATTCCAATTTTTATATTCTGCACAATTCTTAATGAAATATAAAAACTTAATTTTTTAAACTCTACTCTTTTAAAGAGGTTGTATTACCCTTCCTAATGTAAAAATACACTCACAGATTGGATTTTGTTGCCCACTTTGAGTTCCTTATTTTTTCTCTTTTATGGAGCTTCAAGGAAGATCAGTGTTTGCTTACAGTATGGGAAAATTAGTTACCACTTCAGTAGTGCCCATTCAGGACTCTTTTATCCCATGATTGTCTACCTCTTGTAAGTCTGGTGGCAAAGAAGGATTCAGTAGAATAATACACAATTTCTTCTCTGCAGTGTAATATTATAGTGCAGGAAAAACCATCAGTATTTCTTACCATTCTGGAGTAATATTTAATATTGAGAATAAAAGCTGCCTGTTTTTATTGGTGAAAAGACATAATACTAATAATGTTGATTTATACCATTATTTGGGTAGACCAGAATAATATATATGTGAAAAGATTTGCTGAAGAATCATTCAAAGATCTAAAATCATTAAAATGTTAGGCTGGCAAACAGTTCTCCTGTCCTGGATGAAACCTGAGGAAAGGTGGAAAGAATCTGTTTTGGAAAGGGGATCAAATTTTTCATAAAGACACCCCATAACACCCCCTGCAAAGCCTGCAAGCAACTATAATCTCCAAATAGTTTGATTGGTTTGCTTTTTTAATTCTCTGAAATAATTTGGCCTTGATTGTTTTCTGGTACTGTGGTTTTTCATTTAATTTTTTTTTTTTCTCTGAGATTTACTCGTCTATGCAAGTAAATGCAAGATTTACTTGTCTTTACGTTTGCCAACACTTGCCATGATTTTACTACTGCAACACTTTATAATTTGCAAAGATTTGTACCTGCAGCTATGAAATGTGAACATGGGATGAATCCATGCGTATAAAAAATTGTACTTTCGCCCGTGAAGCAACCACCCGCCTGTTTTTATATTTACCAGATTAGCTTTTGTCCTTGTTTCTTTGCTTTTTCATCCTGACTTGCGCTCAATAGCTTTTCTTCAGGCAGTATTTTCTGGCTGCTGATCTAAATTATTTGCTTGTGTTGATCTTGATATTCTTTTTATAACCAGCTATTATTTGATTCAGAGTTCTGAACTTGCTGGAATATTTTGTAGTTTATTTAAACAGACTGTGCGTGGGCTTAAAAACATTGAAATAATTGAATATGTTAGTCTCTGGGAAACAAAGTAACTTTATTTTGTAGCTCAGTGCTGTTACATTTTTCAAGTGAGATGTTCATTGCTCAGCTGGTTTTGGCACAGCACCCACTTCAGGAGTTGGGAAAGCAGTTGCCGCGTAAAGAGGAAGGACTGAATTCACAGAGAAGTGGTGATACCTTCAAATGGGGAAGTGATGAGTGAGGGAAAGAATAAGAAAAGTTAGAGTTGCAGAATGGACTGCATTACTGATGTGGTGTGGAAAAATTGTGATTTGAAGTGTGCATTGAATGCGGTGTTCACAGTAGGTGGGAAATGCCAGCAGTGTTGGATGTCCTTGGAGGCTGGGTTGGTTTCTCCAGTCCGTTTAAGCTTCTGATGAAGCTTGATAATCTCAATCCCCTTTTTAAACATTTTTGTGGTGTCTGTGTGGGGCAGAAACTGTAGTGGCATTTTATGTAAGTGATATGCCATATGTGCCTGGTGTAATTCAGCTGTGCACGATAGAGGTGTGTTTATTGATGACTGGGGCTCTAACTACAGAGAATCAATATTTGTTTAGGCACAGCTTGGATGAGTCTATGTAAAGGCATATAACATGCTGCAGGCTTGTAACACTGGAAAGGAAGAATCCAAGACAGTTTAGTTCCTGTCCCCCTCCCCCCCATCATTTCATGTCAAAATATTCCAGGGAGAGGAACAGCAAATGAATTCTTTGATTTAGAATAAAGTCTTAGGCTCCTTTCCTATCAGGTTTTTTTTTATTTTTTAATCTGTATCTGTTTTAATCAGTATCACAAAATTTGTAAAGCAAATTCATCACTTTAAAGGTGTTAACTAGTTACCTGATGTTGACTGTTTTCAAGTAGAAGAATATTCTTCAGAAACAAGGTGAAAAATAAGTAACTTATTCTTTTTTTTTTTCCCTAGCATAAAAAAAAAAAAAGCTTTCACATCTTGACACACATTTCAATCAGAACAATCCCTCAACCAAAAAATGCCCAAAACAAAACCCACACACACCTTGAAACTGAAGTGTTGATGGTTTGGTAGCCCAGAAAAAAAACATGTGAACGTGATACCAGCACTCTAAAGCATTGCTTTCTTTCTGCTGCTGTCATGCAGAGTAACCCAAGAGCTCAGCAGAAACTGCTAATTCAGCCTCTGGCTGCACTTAGCAGAGAATAGTGCAGTAAACTTGCTTGCTTCCTGCTTGTCTTGGTATTTTTAACACCAAATGATCTTGCTCCTGGTCATCTGACCACCTAAATCATGCAGACAGTGGCTTTCTCCTGCTGAGTGTAATGAACTAGAGGATATGGCTCCAGAGCCTGGAGACCTTTGAATGAGGTTTCTTGTAAGCCCTGGTGAGCATATGAGAATTTACCCAAGGCATTTTCCAGTAGTTGTACTTTGTCCTTCTTTTATGAACAGCTACAGAAAGAGAGCTACAATAGCTACAGAGAGAGAAATAACTAGCCTTGTTTCAAGAAATTAAGTTCTTGATCTGTATACCTGTGGATGTGTCTGTGTAGCTATACTTTTCCAGAAAAAAAATCAACTTAGATTTACAATACAAACTTGAAGTTTTGTGAGCATCAAAGAAGCATATTATTAAAGTCTGTTCCTTTCTGGAGATCTTGAAGTCAGTCTGGGGTTCAGCAGCAGAATCTGGGGAATTCCTACTTATTTATGCTGCAGCTTCACATCACTGTTCTGTTTTTATGGCACTACAGTACTGTTTTCTGCATTCTCTGCCTATGGATGTAATAACTCATTCTAGAAGGGAAAAATCTGCTTGGTTTTACAGCTTTTCTGAGTCATAAATACTTTCTACTTTGCCTCATGACACTTTTATTTCTGTCTGTGCATTCTTGTTACATGTGATTGCAATTTTGTTCTCATTCTTCTCATTCTTTTGAACACCTGGAACAATGGGATTAGATAAAAGCTTTTCATGAAACACCTGCTTATTAGATGAGAACATATGCATCACATGCCCTTTCCAGGAATCTAGTAAACTAATAACAGTGCTTTTAGGGTAAACTGTCTCAAAGATGCTTCATATCTTGGTTGAATTTGCTCTTCCTGGTCTCTCTTGGCCTGTCTTGTTTGTACCATGTGCTGCTCTTTGAGACTTGAGTAACTTAAGCTTATGTGAAGCTTTCTCACCTTTAGTCTGCATTTCAGTAAACAGTTTCTTTTTTTCTAGAAAGCCTTTGATTCAAGCTAGATATGATTGTGGGCAATATAAATATAATTTCCAGAAATGTTTCAGAATTTAGTTTTATCTTTGTATCACCTCATCTGAAAGTATGTATTAAACTGTGATAAATACATATCACAGTAATTAATTTTTTGTGGATTACAGGAGTGTCAGAATCTTGCTGCTGGAGTTTTTTTTCTATGTTGCATTATGTTCTTAACCTCTGTTGTCTCTGTGGTTTTTTTTTTAATTTATTCCCAGAATTTTCTAATTTCATTGCATTCTGTAGATTCTTCCATCTTCTTCCATGTGGCTGTGAGAGTTTACTGATTATCTTATCCACATCATCAGAGTCTGTTCTCTGCTTATGAAGCTCAACTGAAGCTTTTGCTATAGAACTCTTGTTTTGCTCTGCTTCATTTCAGGTTATGTTTTGGGCAAGGCCTTCTAAGCTGATTCTTTAAATGCTAGAGTAAAGGCACTCTGAATAAAAGAATTAAATGACTATTGTATTCTTTTTACTGGTGGTAGTAAGCAGTAGATGTTTTCTTATGATGGAATATGGAAATTGTCTGCTTTGAATAATGTTATTAGAAAAGTAAGTGAACCCTTCTGCCTTTTTAAGAAGCAATAGCTAAAATGCTCCTGGGTGTAAATAATCATTTGTAGCAGCATGTTACAAATAGATGCTAATAAGTAGTGTTCCTAAATTAACAGTTGAGAGAGTCCAATTTCCTTGTTGCAGATTTCTTTTTATTAGTGCTAATGAGACTTGTTTTAAGGGGATAATAGACCTGTGACAGAAGGTATACCGTGCCCAGCAGTTTCTGTTCAACAGCTTAACAACTGAGATTCAGACTGTTGCTTTGCATCAGCGCTCTTAACATCTGGGGTTTTTTTTGTTTGGGTGGTTTTTTTTGTTTTTGTTTTTTTTTTTTTGGGTGGTTTTTTTTTTTGGGTAGCATCACCATTTCTGATGACCTTAGAGTTGTGTCTTTTTCATAGTACATTTTTTTTTCTTTAAACTACATTTTGGAAGTTTTTATCTAAGTATGGCAGACAAGATACTTTTAAACTTGAACACAAATCACTTCTGCAAAGTGCTCTTCATACTTTTTAAACTAGTTAATTCTGGGTTTATGTTAAAAGTTGTAAGAATCAGTACTTGTATGTTAATTTGCCATCTTTAGGTGCTGGTGTCCTGCTCTCAGCTCCCCAGTAGAAGGAAGACACATGCTCATTGGAGAAAGTTGAGCAAAGGTTCATGAAGATGACAGAGGGACCTGGAGAATCTTTCTTATGAAGGAGAGGCTGGATCTATTTGGCCTGGAAAAAAGGAGGCTTGCTGGGATCTTAGATGTATAAATACCTGGTGGGGGGGAATTGAAGAGGCATCCAGACTCCTCTCAGTGCCCAGTGACAGACAAGGCAATGGGCACAAAATAAAAACGTGTAAAGTTTCATCTCAACAAAAGAAAACACTTTTTTACCATGAGGGTGGTCAAACACTGGAACATGCTGCCAGACAGGTTGCCATCTCCAGAATTCCTGGAGATTTCCCTGGGCACAGTCCTGGCCAGCTGGCTCTAGCTGGCCCTGCTTGAGCAGGGAGGTTTAACTAGATGACCATAGGAGGTCCCTTCCTCATCTGAATAGTTCTGTGGCCATACACTTATGAGTGGGAAGAATATGAATGGATATTTATAGTATAAAGGTGTAATTTGTGATTTACAAGCATTTTGAAATGCATTTAACTGCTGCCTGTTCAAATCAGTGAAACACTGCTCAAGCCCAGTATCTGTGGTGCTAAATGGAACAGTTTTCTTTGTTGCAGTACTTAACATTGTAACAGTTACTATGAAGACTGTTTAAGATTCATTATTCATCTTGAGTTATTAAAATAATAGCTAATAATAAGGTGCCCCATAAATTGTAAAATCTTGATGCCTTAAGTTTTAATTTTTATATTTTTCAAATCCAGTACTGCCTGGTGTGTAACTCTGAAGTTTCTTGTGGCCTGTTAACTACTGTTCTCCCATGCTGGTTAGATGTAACAAACCTCCCCAAGCTTGCTCTCCAAGGATATTTAGATTGTCCTAGGCCCAAAACGTGTAAACTAAAAAGCCTCTGAAGGGGGGCAAACTTGGGGTAATTACATCATGAACTGAGGTTATAATTGGACAATTAACCCTGATGTGCAAATGAACCAAACTTATAAAAGTGTGGAGAACTCATGACCTGGGGTCCCTCTTGGGTATAGCCTTTGGCCTGCCCAGGGTGTACCTTTGAAGGCCCTTCAAATAAATACCTACCTTCATTCCCTTATTCTTGTCTGGTGTCTGTTTTCAGGTGGCCATTTCAGGCATCAGTCTTAATTTTGAGTCAGTCAAAGAGGCTTTATAAGCAGCTTTATTTGAATTTATGGTTACCCTGTCTAGATGAAAGTTGTGTAATTTGTTATAGCTACTTCTGCAAGATGAGTGTTCGTAACTGTTCAAGAAAATAGAGTACCTTTGTATCTCCTGCATCTTTCCTCAGGAGCTTGAGCTATTTCTTCTAATTTGTGATAACAACTAAAACTTCCCCATTTGTTTTCTGCATTTATTGATGAATCTGTTGACCTCATCAAATGAGGGGTGTTGGGAAAAGCAAGGCATATGAGCTAAAACACATCTACTGTAAAAGTCTCATCTTTTTCTAAACAGGGAGACTTGCCCCACTTCAGATTTTTTTTTTCTTTAGTAATTAAAAAAAGTTGCTCCAAATTCTCAACTTGTCTAAACCTCTGAGATTTGGAAATAATCTGTCACTTGTTTGAGTGATACTAGTTTTCAAAATAAAGGCTATATCTTGAAGGGGATGGGGGAATAGAGGTCAAACTTTCTGAATTGCGTTTTACTGTTTTAAAAAAACAAACAAAAAAACCCCTAAACGCTCCCCCTGCCCCCCCAATCCATAACAAAACCCTACCCAAACTGTCCAAAGTTCTAAAGAATTATGATGCCTGTAGATATGTTGCCTGTTGTTGGCGTGTGTTTTTAGCAAAAGTACTTTTTCATTAAATATTATGGCTCAGAATGAGGTCTGGCACACAAAAGATCATTGCATTTGTCAGCATTTTTGTTCTGGGCCTGACTTAGAGCTTCAGGGAGAAGTCATATAGAGGATGCGTGACTGGACAGGAGTAAATAAGGAATTCAAACTGTTGTCATTGAACACTTAGTATTCCGATCCTGATAGATAGGTTTCTTTTCTTTTTCAGCTGACTTTCTGACCTCATTGCTATCAAGAATTAAAAAAATGTTTGTATTATCCAACTTGAAGCTACTTTTTGCTGCTTGTGTGTTTTACTGTGAGGGTGTTTTGAGGGAGAGTTTATTCTTTTTGAATTAAGAATTAGGGTTTTGAGGGCAACAGAGTGGAAGAAGAGACATGACTGTAAATACTAAAAAAAATTTATATTCAAGTTATTTTCTTCATGAGATTCCTCTGTCTTAAAGATTTATTTTCTTAATGCTCAATCTAGTAAACATTTGTGTTTTGGGAACTAAAGGATAACCCAGCATTCTCTTCCTGCTTATTGAAGATGCAGAGTTGCTTATGCATTATTTTTGCTTTTCAGCTATTCACCGATGGAATCACCAATAAATTAATTGGCTGCTACGTGGGTGACATAACAGATGATGTTGTTCTAGTTCGGATCTATGGGAACAAGACTGAGCTCCTGGTGGATCGGGATGAGGAAGTGAAGAGTTTCCGTGTGTTGCAGGCCCATGGCTGTGCACCTCAGCTGTACTGTACCTTCAACAATGGCCTGTGCTACGAGTTCATGCAGGGAGAAGCCCTGGATCCAGAGCACGTGTGCAATCCAGATATTTTCAGGTAAGCTTTTTAATTTATTTTTTTTTTAATGTCATCATTTCATTGTGCATTTATGACATTCTGCCTGGCCTGAAGGACTTCGAGCAGAGTTTGATCAGGCTGAAAATAAGTATTTCTGTAAGCCTGCGCTAAGATGATGTTCACACTGTCTTAGTTATGGTATTTCAGTGCTGAACAAATGATCCTTGCTGCTTCCACAGAAGACTGTACTCATTAAAGGTCTGTTTATTGTGAGTATTTAACACTTGCACATCACCATTACAGAGGTCATTGAATATGGTGGAGTTGTAGGGAGTTGGACTTGGTTAAAGTACTTCTAACTGTTTCCAAGACATTCCTTCTGTGAATAGATCCCAGAAAGTTCCATTGAGAAATTATTTTTTAAACTACTAGCGGTGAACCTAAAGTGCTGATGTCTTAAGATTTTAATTTTTCACGTGTGCACTGAAATGTATTTGTCTAAAAATAGCAGCTAATTTAAATCAGTACTTCGAATCATAAGCAAGAGTAGATTGTAAATGCAGTTGAAGTTTGTGTGTTGTAACTGAACTCCAATCCTTCCCCCTTCCCTTCCCACAGGTAATGATCCTAATGACCTTTTGAGTCTTGAAAGATGCTACCCTATGCTGTGCTACTCTTGTTTAAACCCTCTTTAAATTCCTGTGCTGCATTTTTTAGAATTTTTCAGTTAAATGTGACATTAATTTAATTTTAATTTTTTTTAGACTCATTGCTAGACAGCTTGCTAAAATCCATACTATTCATGCACACAATGGATGGATCCCTAAATCCAATTTGTGGTTGAAAATGGGGAAATACTTCTCTCTCATACCCACAGAATTTGCAGATGAGGGAGTAAATAAAAGGTGGGTATGTCATCATGTTCTTTCCAGACTTCACATTCCTTTTGCTGGAGTCTGTGTTTGTACAATATCATCAGACTTCATATCTCTCAGGAAGCAGACTCCAGTTTAAAAATATTCTTCATGTGACTTTGAAATTATGGATGCCCTTCTTGCTGCATTGTAATTAAAGAATGCTCTGACAAAGTGGTTTTTCTTTTGCAACATCAAATTATTAAGAAAACTGAGAAAACATGAATAGGTAACTGAAAATGTAGGGGATAAGATGGCTATTTAAGTGTATACTGTGACTAGACTAAAAATTAATGTTAATTTCCTCAGTATAGATACATATAGTACCTAATACCATTGTGTATTCTTCTTGGAGGCAGTAATGTAATGGGAACAAAAAGTGAATGAAATTCATGCAATAATTCTTTTAATCTTTGCACCTTTAAAATGTGCAGGAGTGTATTCATGTTCTGCTCCTGATTTTTCGACTACTGTTGTGTTTACAGCACAGGTAATCTTCAGAAAATTTTTTTCTGGGGAGGACAGAGAAAAATGATTGTCATAATTTGACTGCTATTGTGCCTTGAGAAAGAATGCCCTGATTTGGGAGAGGGTCTGTTGAACTATTTGCAGGAAGAATGTAGAGAAAAATACTTCATTACAAATGCTTGATATGGAACACAGAGTATTAAATGTTAACTCTCAGTTTCCTTATACCTGAAAAGGTTTTTAAGTGACATTCCGAGTCCTCAAGTTCTTCAGGAAGAGATGGCCTGGATGAAGGAAAGACTGTCAAATTTAGGATCACCAGTGGTGCTCTGTCACAATGACCTGTTGTGTAAGAATATTATTTACAACAAGAAACGAGGTGGGTGTTGAACTGAACAGTGAGTAGCGAGTGGCTTTATCTGTGCTGTAATTGCATGTGCTGCATCAGTGGTGTTGTTTTACTCACTTGTTGAGGTGAACTCAGTTTGAGCTTTTAAGACCCAGTGTAATGGGAGTGTTACCTGTGCAAATACTAAGTTGCTTAATTGGCTAATTTTCATCTGTATGTTACTGTATAGAGGAAGAAAATCAGTGTTCCTTGCTTTTCTTTAATGAACTCATGAATTTGATAATCCCCAGCTTGCCTGTGTGCCTGGGCTTGAAAGTATGTAACTGGATATTAATTCTATTCTGGTTGTATAAAGCTTTTAGGAAGAAAAAAAATCATGCAAGTATAGAAAGTAACATGAAAATTGTCTCCTGCAATATATTTTGTTCTGGTTTGTGATCATGGGTAATACCCCTTCATAATGAAGTATCTTAGTGATATTAACTACTACATTCAGTAGCTCAGTTTGTTTTTTGCATGAGGTACACAGACATCTTAAAAGATTTCTTTTGTAAATACATGCTTTGTTTCAACAGTTGTTGGCAGTACATATCTTGGCAAGGATGAATTGCTTTTTTGTTTCTATTCCAATACATTTAACTCATAGTTCATGTTATTAAGATCTGTTAAAGCTTCCATATAAACCCACAGCTTATTGATTTTAGTGGTTTGGGGTTTGGTTACTAAGTGAATCAGATATTAAAACAAACGAGGCAAACTTTTGACACTAAAATGGCTGCTGTGTAGTAAAAATACACAATTTTCCTCCCATTTCAAATACCTGAGCTCAGCTAAATGTGACAAATCAGATTACAAGGTTTTCTTTTGAAATAAGGATGATGCATTCCTTTGAGTAGCTACATTTTGTGCCTGTTGGGTAAGATTGTTGGTATATATTTTAGTGCTGAAATCACCTTGAGTTTTAGCATTCCAGAGCAAACCCACTGAGGTAAAAGTAATTTTTATAGTCACTTTTCATAGTAGAACCATGCAACAAAAAGACAAAAATCTGAGGAATTGCTTTAAAAGGTTCGTTATCATGGTCAACAGGTTTGAAGCTCCTAATTGAAAAACAAATGCTGTGTGCTTTTCTTTTTGTAAACAGAATGGAGGAAAAAACAATGCCAGTAGTGCATCACTTGTGAGCAATCCTACAATAACAAATGTGAAAGTGATTAGAGTTTGGGGTCAGGGTGGGGAGGAGGGAGGTGTGTAAAGTACTTAGGCTTCAAGCAAGCTGTACACAGCTGGGGGAAACACTTGGAAATATGAAGTAAATATATTATTAAACTTATGTTTGAATACTGTACATGTACTGTGTTATAAAACTTGTGCAATCTGGATACAGCAGGGACCATTTTCGTAGTAACCAAACCTCAATGCCATCTGTAGAAAGGATGATTGTCATTTGAAAGCTGTTTTTTATAGCACACTTTTTACAGAGCATAAACAAGAAGCTCAGCTTTAACTGTAAAGAAACATGTATAACTGGAATTGTGTTTAGCAGAGCAAAAGCTTTTATTGGTGTACAGATAATTGCACAAGAGCAAATAATAGAATCTTTTTAAAGATGAGCTTCACTAGGAATGACATCAAATTGTCTGAAGGTAGTTAACAGCTTTGGTGAATGCAATACTTTGACTAAATTCACTCTTCCATCTAGAAAAGCTTCTGTGTATCCAAAAGACCTTGGTGACCCTAAACTGAAAACAAGAGAGAATTGATTTTCTAGATTAACTACCTTATTTTTTCTTTACTCCTCAGTAAAATTTGTGCAAAGCTGGTAGTATTGTTTGGCTTTTCAGGAGCTGGCACAAAGAAAACCTAGTTTATTTGTTTTAGTAATACTATATTTATAATTTTGGTTTTGAATGCCTAATTTGCACATTTACTAATTGGGGGGATCTGTGGGTGTGTGTTTAAGCTACAGACTATCAGGATGTTATTAGGACTGGTGTCCAATGTAGTACGAATAATTATGGCTTGTTCCTGAGCTTTGCCTTAGACTTGTCCTCTGCATTAAATTCACATTAAGTTTTCAGACTTGAAAGAAAAATCATGGTTGTGCCACATACTGCTGTTAAGAAAAATCAGTTTCCTGTCCTTAAGTTTTATTTATGAGACTGGAAGAGCATGTTGAGTGTTAACTTCATTTAATGGAGTTTCACTCATCTGATTTTAATTTGTTCCTGCTGTGGCTGAGAGAACTCTGCCTCTTGCTGTTTTGTTAATGTCCATTCTCAGTCACTCAGGATATGAAAATCTGCAAGTGTTACTTTACATAACTTATAATTATCACTGTCATCTACCCTTTGAAGGATATAGCTCGGCATTTCACATTGTTTCTTATTGCAGCTTTGACATCAAGAATACTGAAAATATGCTTGAAGCTTGGTGCTGCTTATTTATAGACCTTATGTTCTGATGCTCCTAAATTTGTTTAGTTTTTGGTTTTGTTTTGGGGTTTTTTTGGGTTTTTTTCCTTTTATTTTTCCAGTGTGACCTGGGAATTTCCAAAAATACCTGGTGTTTTAAGAGTATTCAAATACTTGCTATTCAACAAGATCAAATATCAGAATTCTTTTTTCTATGTGTACTCTTTTTGAATATATGAAAATCAGTTGGTAGGGAGTTGTGTGTAGGTAGATGGTTAGTTTTGTTCTGTTTGTTCCCTCTGCCTACCCAATGTTTTCTATGATCTTTGGTAGGAGTCTGTGGGTGCTCAGTGCTTCTGAAGACTGAGGTATGTTTAAGGCTTCTGGTTTTGATCTAAAAACCTGTTTTGTTTTGCAGAGCTCTTTTTGGTATTTATAGCTAAAATTTTCCTTTGGGTGGGTGACCTGTTTGTGAATTTTCAAGCATGTTCCTAGCACAGATCCTTGTCTTTGAAGCTGTTTTCTAGGGGCTCAGTGGCTCACCTGATGAGCAGGATGGGACAGAACTCAGGATACATCATTCAGCTGTGGTAACTACAGCCAGGACTTGGACAAGGGAAGTGCTTTCCCTATTAAACCATTAAAAAGGAAAAGCAGTTGGAAAGAGAGGTGTCCTCACCTTCCTACCTGTCAGAACCCTGAGATCCAGCAGATGCTTTGTTGATTACTACTTGATCTATTTAAAACTGGATTTCTGGTGTATGGAACACAAACATGAATTCCATTCTGTGTCTTTCTGTGGTTTTTGTGGAGTAGGTTGCATATTGTCTGCACTAGGAAATGTCTGGAAAAAAGGAATGTGTTTCAACTTGAAATATTCCACACTCTTGACATGTCTATTCCTGTCAATAGCAGTAGCTTCTCCAGCGAGATGGCAGAGCTTATTTTAAAGTTGTTTCTTATTTCAATGAAGCACAAATACACTTAGACCAGTGTCTCTTGTTGGTCTGCCTGCTCCCAGGGATATTGATGGGATGTGCAAATTGTGGATACCTTTTAGAAACCTTGAAACAACAGCTACCTGCTAAACCAGGAATATAAGCCATAGCTTTTAGAAGTGGCTTTCTCATATGAACTGCAGTAAATCTTAAAAGTAGCTTCTAATACAATTATTATTTAAACTATTACTGCAAACTTTCTTCTGCTTTTTCTAAAGCAGGGTAGATGTATGTGTACGTATAAGTGCATATATGTTGCCCTTTTTTGAAGCAGCAAACTTAAAAGTTTTTGCTTTCTTTCAGTTCCACAGAAAGAACCGTGCATCTTTATTTTGAGCCTTCATGCAAAAATTAACCTAAAGGTTGAGTTTCACGGTAGTATGAGTCTGAAATGGATCAGTATAAATGCAAGGCTTTTTCACTTTTTAAACTTTTGTCTTATCAAATGGGAGTTTGCCAAGTTTTCTCCATCTGCTACAGGCTAGGTGTGCCCTTGTTCCTGCTTTGTGAGGACAGTGCCTAGTAACAGCCCCACCCATATCTTGTTAGGTTCAATTTCTGCTTGTACGTAATATTCTTTCTATCTGGAAGTAAGTTTTTAAAATGTTATCTGTAATTAAAAATTCATAATGGCACATAGGGATGTTCTAGGTGAAATCTGCACATGAAAAATTTAAAATATTTATGTCCATATTTTACTAGCAGACTTTTACCTTCTGTGTTTGGATTTTATGTGAGGAAGGAAGAAAAAAACTTCTCTTAATACAAGCAATATTAAATATTTGGGGTGCAGAAGGGGTTCAGGAGATCAGTTGTGTAGCAGAATGTTAGCCAGGGTTGGGGTTTTAACTGGCTTGTAACCTGTTTTGAAAAGCAGCACTGGAGAGCCAGTGGGAAGAGCAAGCCTGTGAATCTGCCAGTCAGGCAGTGGCAGAAGTTCATCTGTGACAATAAGATTTGCCCCTTCAAAGCTCTAGAGAACTTCAATTTTCCCACAGCCAACAGAATTTCCTGGAAGGAGCTTGCCACTTTGCAGGGCTGTTGGTTTGTTAGAATCTAAAAGATTTAACATCATAACCTTGGTAAGCAAGTCTCTCTTTCAGTGGAAGTAAGGGTGAACTCAGACTTGGAAGATTTGTGACTACATGATTATATTTGTATTGTAGAGTTTAATTTCCATTTTAAGTGCTTAGACAAAAAGATTTGTCCATCTGGAAAACATGATTGTGTTAGTAGTTCAAGTATGGCAAAGATGAACTGCATAGAAAAGAACACTTTAATAAACTTCTTCTGAGCTAACTTGGTCAGGACATTGGTGAAACTGTTTTATTTGAGATGCTCAATATTCCTAAATCTTAAGGAGGCTGTGTAGTAGGCACTTAAAATCCTTAGTCTAGGAAATAAATATATAATGTACTTAATTTTAACATTGTTCTTGATTCTCTTTTTAGCCTCGAGTTTTAAGTCATGTTAAAAGGCTGTTCATTATAATAGAATGAATGTTTTTGTTAATTAAATATGCAGCTAGTAATAATAAAAAAAAATATAGAGAGGGAGAAGGGTGCAATGGTGAAAATTACTTTAGTATAGCAGTGAGAAATTTAAGGTTTTACTTTTTAATTTTCTAGTGCAAACAGATCTTATGTTAATCCATTGCTTCCTTTTCTGATGTTTTTAGTCATTTTTCTGGTTTCCTTTAAAATACAAGAGCTCTAGTTTTACCTAATCCCTCTCGCTTACATTTTGACTGTTTTATGTGTTTAGACATTCTTGAGCAGCTTCAATGCATTTTACCTAGCTTCACTGCAGGTAAACATAATTTGGAAACATTTGGGGCTGTGTTTTGCTGCTTTATCAGCACTTGTTTACACAGTGCTACATAGTTTGATAGCTTTTGGGGACTTTATGTTTATCCGATGGTTTCTTGAGACTAGTTGAATCCAGCTTAAAAAAGTCTTGCTTTGTAAGAATGGTTGAGGAAGCAGGAAGTATCAGCATGTTGCAAAGTGTTAGTCCACTGTGGCTGTCCATCTGTGTGAGAATAAACAGGACTGTTATTTTTTAAGTCAGGGAAAAAATGATCTGCTATTTCTACATAAACTTTAAATAAAGAATACGCTACTTCTCGTTTTGAGGGTAAGGGAGGCCCTCATGTGGTATAAGTTAAAATTGAAATTCTCCTACTCAGACTTCAAGCAGGGAGAATTGTAAGCTCTAAATTTAAGAGCTTTCCTGAATGAATATTTACCCTTAAATTTCTCATATCATAGAAATCACAGCCTTACCCTGGAATGTCTGAGTGCACACAGCTGGGTACAAGATGGGTGTGTGGTTTGTTTTCCCCAAAAAACTTCAAAGGACACCAAAGGATTAGGGCTGTGACTTGATTTGATCTGGACTCTGATGTTGCTGCTGTTGTCTCTCACACAGGTGATGTGCAGTTCATAGACTATGAGTATTCTGGGTACAACTATCTGGCTTATGACATTGGAAATCACTTCAATGAATTTGCAGGTAAGAATTGGGTTTCTGAGGTAAAAGTTGGCTGGTTTTATTAAAAACCCCAACAAACTCATTCTTGTGCATTCTCTTTTTCCTTTGTATATCTAGTTAGATGTTTACAGCTGTCAGCTCATGGTATCAGAATGTGTTGATGTCTCATTTTGCAAGCCAGTTATGCCCTTCCTTTGCAGGTCTTCTAACCCAGAAATGGAAGCATCGTGTCCTAAGTTCTGGTAAAATTAGATAAGTACAGAACACACAGCTTTCACCCTGTCCTTCTGTGAAGTGACACAGCAGAGACAGCCCACTATAGTGAAATACTGTGGGTGTCACACTAGAGATGCATATATTGACAGTATTCTGTGTGATTCCACAGTGCCAAAGGGCAGGACTATATGTTTTTTGGTGGTTTTGAAGGTGTGCACTAAGTTCTTGGCCTGTCCTAAAATGAGAAGCAAAGACTAAGACTATGTCATAGGAAAAAGGTGGGATTTTAGGAAATAGGTGTTTTTAGATTAATTTATTAACTAGTTCAAATTTTTTACAGTGAATGCCCATTCTTCTTACTCCATAAGGAAGAAATGACCTCAAGTGTATTATTTCAGAGCATGGGCCAGCAGGGAAAACCTACATAATGATTAGTACAGATGGAAAGCACACTGTGGTGAAATGAAGAGCCTTAATCTACCCGTTGCTTCACAAACAAGTTTAGAAAACTTTAAAATCCAGTAAAAATCTGAATTACTTTTTCAGCTAAATTTATGTGGATCTAACACATGAAGGAGTTTAGGTGCTAGGGGATTGCAATGTTCATAATATAAGAATTAATGAGAATTCCCAAATTCCCTGGGAGTTGTAATGGGAGTGAACTGTGACCCAGGTTTGGGACTCCTGGCAGACTCCCTATAGCCTGTGGCTAAGCACCACCAGTACAGGAAGAAAAATAGGATAAAAATGGGTTATGGGCTCCTAATTCTACCAATGCCCTGTGGAGGAGAGAGGCAGACTCATAAAAAGTTTTCTTCAAATGTGAGCTTAGTGATAACTGGATATGCATCTGGATTCAGCTTGGTATATTGTGTCATACAAGTATCTTTTCCTACAAAATAGGTAGTATTTGATCTATTTGTGAGGGTTTTTGTTTCAAAAAGTTTTTCTTAAAGCTTTTCTGAAAGCCCAAGGTGTTGAATCCCAACATACAAGCAGACTCTATCTGGCTGAAAACATAAATTTGTAATGTGGAACACTGATTTGTATGTGGGAAATTCTTGGCAATGTGTAATTCGTAAGGTCAGGTCAAAGTAAAAATGTGGATATTTGTCCACATCAATCTGTTCCTGTGTATTGGGGTGGGAAGGGGTACAGTTATGGACTACTAATAGTAGTAGTAAAGGGTTTCTAATGGTCTTTTTATGCAACATAAGGTTCTAATAGTATTCTTTTCTTTTCCCAGGAGTAAATGAGGTAGACTATAGCCTTTATCCTAACAGAAAATTACAGGAGCAATGGCTGAGATCTTACCTTGAGGCCTACAAAGAATACAAAGGATTTGGCACAGAAGTCAGTGAAAAAGAAGTTGAAGTTCTGTATGTCCAAGTCAATCAGTTTGCACTGGTAAGTAACAAACACTTGATTAGAGTATGTTAAATGATGTTAAATAACCCCAATACTCTTTGAACAAATGAAGTTGCTATTTTCTTGAATTTGAGTGTTGTGGCATGTAGAGAACTTCCATAAGAAATAAAACTTTGCTGTTCTATGGACACTTGCTTCTCTGTTGCATATTAAAAATTCTCTGTAGAATTTTCCTAGTGAAGGAGGCACTGCACATTCAGAAAACGAGATGAGCTTTGAGTGAGGATTTCTTTTGGCTGTTTATTGGTCTGTTTAAGTCTGTCAAGTTTAAGTTGGCCACAGCTTATGGTGGGTCTTTGCTGAACTTTAGCTTGTGATGGTAGGAAGACAGAAGAGCAAGGTAGTGCTTCATGAAGACTTACAAACTTTAAAAGCCTTTTTTTAAAATAAGATTATAACATTCTGTTAAACTAGAATATTTTGATTTTATTTATTTTTTTCTTTTCCAGATTAGTAGGTCACTCTAGAGTCTCTTGCTGATCTTGTTTTGTCTAGATGATGTGACGGGAAATGTTACAGCAAAAGTGCTTGTATTTTTTTTCTCCTGAAGAATAACATTCCCAGCTGTTTGTAGGGGGAATAAGGCTAAAGTAGCCACTTTGGCCTTATTTTAGTCCTCTTTCCTACTAATTCAAGCACACCTCTGTTACTGTAATACCCTCAGTTTTCTGACAAATGCTGCTGGTTGCGGTTAGGAAGTATAGTTAAGAGGAAGATGATTATCAAACAAGCTTTAAAAACAGCAGCTTGCGTGCTGCTATTCTTTTAAAATATTAGTTGTTACTGTTAAATTCATCTGTCCCATTCATTTAGGAAAGATAGAGCTGCAATTAAGCAGGCTGGTGGTTTGTTTGAAAATATATAGCGCTGTTTCGTCAGTTTTAAGCAATGGTCATAGTAATGTTTAAGAGGATAGAGTTGTATTCAGAGAACAGGTCAGGACTTGCCTATAGACCACCCATGATGCACAAACACCATGTGATGCTCGTGTCAGTTCATGTGGGAAGCTTTGTTAAGGGAAAACTTGACATAAAGTCAATGGGTGTTGATGTAAAACAATGAACTGCAACTCTCTGGTAAAGTTACCTGAACTAGAGGTACAAGATTCACATGGACATAGATTAATTGCTATTTTGAGGTGGTTTTGGGTGTGTCTATTGGTATTTTCTAAATTCTTGGTCAAGTGTTACATGCAAGCTTCATGAAGCTATTTAGGTAATTAATATGAGCAGTCGTTTACTGAAGTTCGAAGTCTGTCGCTTGTAAACTGGGTGTCCAGAAATGTCTTCCACAAGGATCCTGTCAAGCTTATGGCCATTACATGTTCATTTTGGAGTGTATAGACAGTCATATCATTAATATAACCCATACTTTCAATCTGAAAGTGAACAGAGGCCTCCAGACTACTTCTCTGAGCTCCGAATGGAAGTAAGTTTGGAACAGATGAGAAATTTTGTAACTGCTGATGAATTAGAGGTTTTCTTTAAGCATTACATATCTCTTTATCCAAGTCAGCAGTGAAAGTGAGTGTGATTATAAAGGTCTAAGGATGTAATCGAAGATTCAAAAGGAGTTTCCTGTTTGCAGTGGAGTTCAATACATGTGGAATAATACAAATTCAGTTAGCAGCAGTAGAGGTGGTAGTTACATTTCTGTGCATTTTTTTAGCATTGTGTATATAGTCATACAACAATCTACTTAATAGGCGACATAGTTTATAAACACAACATTGTTTCTCTTGAAAACGACACGTGGGGAGTTAGAGTCCAATGGATTTCCTCCTCTGCTTGCCAGTAATTTATTCTATAATACTGCTTATAAATCTCTGGTAAAGAGTGATCAAATAACTTTACAAAAAGATAGGGTTTTGAGTGTTCTCTTACAGATAAAGTTTTGTCTCTATGTGAGAATATGTTTACATGTTAGATTTAAGGTAAGGTTAATTTTTTGATGCTAAATTTTTTTCTTTCAGGCTTCCCACTTCTTTTGGGGATTGTGGGCTCTAATCCAAGCCAAATATTCCACCATTGACTTTGATTTTCTAGGGTAAGTGTGCTTGCTATGTACAACCACGGAATACTAGAGGGTGGAAGTGACTTGTGGGGCCGTTTAGTCCAACACCCCAGCTATCAAAAACTGAGATCTGAGCAACACACCTGACCTATGTGATCATACAATAAAACTTTTCATTTTTAAGGGAAAACAAGGCAGTAAAAGCTGTCTGTCAGTGGTTTTTTGTTGCTGAAAGTTCTCTAAATTATGTGCCCCTGGGCTAAAAAACATGGTTTAAAAGGCAAGGAACATAATGTTTTTGGGCATTAAGTGTTTTTTGTTGAGGAGACAAAGGCATAAAAGCCAAGTTGGTCAGTGAGGTGTCCTGTCTTTCAGATGCAAGACCTATATTTCCAACAGTGAGAATCAAAGACAAAATACAAAAGAATTTGATTATTTGTTGCATGGAGTGTTGATCCCAAAAGTTGCTGTTCTTGTTTTAAAGAGTCTTTGTACCACCAATAAATGTTAAGTTCTGTTTCAGGTAGATACCTCTGTCTTTGGCCTTTTAAAAATGGTCTTTCATGGCAACAAGCAGAGGAATTAATTTCTCCATTGGGGACTGAGTGAGGTGATAAAATTCATCATTTTACCTGGTAAAAGGTCCCACTTTAGAATTTTTTGCACTGACTAAGCCAGTTTACTAGGCTTAATTATGTCATTTTTGTAAATAAGACCGATGTGGATTCCTAATTATCTCAGGCCGCAGTACCTGGCAGTCGCCACTAGATGGAGAGAAAACACCAGTGTTAAACCCCAAAAACTTGTCCACTTTGACACGTTTGTTTTAATCATCACGATCAAATTTCTGTGGCATTGTAGTTGTTGGACAGTCCATCAAGAACAATTAAACACTAAACCACTACCTTTGATAATTCTGGAGCGGCAGCTGTTTTGCAAGCTGAGAGTGGGGGGTGGCTGAGAAGTAGTACTATGGTATCATTGCTCTGTTCTGAATTTCTTCCTTTGGCAGCTGCTAAGAGTCAATTTTGGATATATGGTGCTGGGGTCAGTGGAATTTTGACTAGTCCTACTTAGCATAGCTGTTGTCATGTGAAGAGTTAGCTAATGTGAAATATCTCTCTCCCTTTGACCAGGTATGCAATTGTTCGGTTTAACCAGTATTTCAAAATGAAACTGGAGGTCATGACGTTAACTCTTCCTGAGTAATGAAGAGGAGAACTCTTACCAAGTGGATAGACGACCCCTGAATCTTTTCTGAGAACAGATACTGGAAAAAAAGCTAAACATTTGTTGAAGTGCTGTAATGCTCACTTGGTGGTTCTTGCTTTATAAATAATGCCTCTAGACAGTCCTTCAATGTTAAATTTATTATGAAGAACATACGTACTGCTGTTGATATAAAACGGATTAGAAACTTGCTAAATCTATAAAAAGTTGTAGAAATGGCAATTTAATCCTTCTTTGTAATTTAACATATGTTGTATGTGAATTATTTATTATAAGTTTAACATGATTCCATTGCTGCTTTCATCAGTTTTTGTTGAAGTTGGGTGCAGACGGTGAAGTTGTTCCAAAGGATTCATTTAACAACTTGTTTTTTTGAAGTTGCATTAACTTATGCTAAAGAAGACATGTCAGAGACAATTGTTCTTTCAGAGGCCTATGAGCAAAAGGAGTGACAATAGATCTGTGAGATCTCTAGTGTGGTATAACTAGGGAGAAGGGTTAGGACGATCTTTATTTTCCCCTTTTTTTTTAAGGTAGCTTTCCATATGATGGTACTTTTCTTTTGCACAAGAATCAAGCAGCTTGCTGAAATGATAAATAACATTTTGATTTTTTTTTTCTTCTTGATTGAGCTGTAGAAATGTTCAAGTTCTGTGACCACAAGATTCTCTGAAGATATTGTACCAGTCACTGGTGGCAGGTGGACAGCCTGCCATCCCTAACTTCCGTGGGAAAGCTGCTTCTTTATTAAGTGTACTCTTAAAGTCAAAAGACCACTATTCCAAATCTCTCTTCCTTTTTGATACTTGATTCTAGATTTGAACACTATTTTGGTGTCTGTATCTGTTGTGCTCCAGTGGCAGAATGGACTGTTGGACTGCAGATAGGAGAGCAGAGATCCTGTTGCACTGGGGAGCAAGACACAGGTTTACAGTTCCTGTATCGATGACAACTTTCTGCTTTGTCATCTTCTAACCTTGGACTCTTAAGTCTTAAATGCCTGGTCCTGTAGTTGTGCATATTCTGGTATGTCTGGTAGTTCATTTTTTTTTCTGTCAGCAAATTGCTTTTCAAAGCCTCCAGTTTGAAGGACAGTATGGAAAAGTGTATGACTTGAGCAATGGGGCTTTGATCATCACACACACTTTATTTCTTAAAGCTATTATACCAAGAATGGTCTGGATTACAGAATGTGAACTGAAAAGAAAATGTTTACTTAATGGAACAATGCATACGTTTGTGTGGAAAAGAGGCTTTAACTCTGAAAGGGGAGGGTGGGATTGGGGGGCCAGGAGATGGGAAGGAACCCACAGCAGAAAACTCAAGCCCAACAATGCAGTTTGAGGCTAGGCAGGCATGAACTCAACTCTGATGATACTCTGAAAAACTTTGCACTTTGGTCACACAAGTGCCCACATGTACAAAGTCTGTGCGTGTGCATGAACACATGCAAACACAAACTTACCTGAGGAGTAAATATTGTGGGGAGTCTGTTGTACAGACTCCAGCAAAGATATTTATTCAGAATTGCTTTATGGCACATGGCAGTGTGTGTATGTGTGTACAGTATGTACACACATACATACATATGTGCTTCACAAAAGCTTGGAATGATTCAGGACAAAGAAAATTCATGTGAATGAAAAATCTTCACCATTAAAGACCATTTCTAATGGCATTCTATTATTTTGTAAAAGCACGGTTTAGGATTTGTTTTTCCTCTTGTCTATATTAATCGCTGAATGTTTCCATTTTATTTTTACTCAGTCAAAACCTTGAAAATCTTTATACAAATGGTAGAACTGGGATTTCTTTGTAATTTGAAATGAGGTAACCATTTTCATTAGCTCGAGGCTACTATACTGGACAAACTCTTTGATTTGAAACAAATAGCTAAAATAGACATTTGTAATTTACTTTGTAGCAATTATAAAGGATGTTGCTAGAGCTCATGAAGGCACTGAAGACCTTAATCTCTTTCTCTCTATGGACTTTATTGACATTTGATGAATAATACCCTGCTGTTTTGTATTTCCTTTAAGTTCAGCAAGATGTGCTTGGAAATAAGACTGCTAAAGGTTTTTCAACTCTTTGTTACTATTTTCTTCCAAGCAGTGGCTTTATTTCTGACAGTGTTGCTTTGTATTTGTGAAATATTTTGAAAGAAGGCTGTGAAGTTCATTTGATCTTGGGAAATCCAACACTTGACAGATCCTAAATTTCCCAATGGCTGGCAAAACACATTCCTTTTTCAGGTACCAGTACTACTTAGGTTTGGAGTTACTGTAATTTTTGTCAGTAGTATTTTTGTTTGTATAGCTCAAGTAGCAATAACTGCAGGAGTGGAAGTTTGCTTCCGCAGAACCAAAGCTTTTCTTGAGTGCAGCTCAATCTCATCCTTGTGGAGTGAATCCCGTAAAAGCACTTTGAAGCAGGTAGCAAATACTCCAAGCTTTTCCTGAGCCACTTTGAAGGAGCACAAGGACTGTCACAGGTTACAGTGGTTGACTTTGCAGTACTGGTCAAGGCTTTAAGTTTGCACGTTGGAATTCACTTCAGATACTTCAACACTGCTCTGCATCAGCTTTCTCTCAAGAGAAGTGCAGGTTAAATTCATTTGTGATCAACTCTGACGAAATACTGTAAAACATCTCCCAAAATGAAATCCCAGTTACCTTGAGCCTTGTTCCACATCTGTTTGAGCCAGTAGCACTAGGATATCCTCGTTTCCTGAGGAATATCTCCAGATGCATTAAGTTGGAAGTAGTAGTTTGCATTGCAGATGGTAAGGTAGCTTGAAACTGTGAATACAGGACATTCTGAATGTAAGTTAGGTACTAGAGAACATATACTTGTTTCACTTAAATTATCTCAGTCTCTTTAATAGCAGCATGAAGATATTTGAAGGAGGACAAAAAAAAAAGACTGAGCTCTAGAAACATCCTGTAGTAGTTTTTACTGTGACTTGCCAAGAAGATACTCTGTTGCCTTTGTAAAACTAAGGGCATGAATGCCAAAATTAATAATTCTTGCTGTAGTTAAAGCTATATTGTAAATATAAAGAGGATTATTAATCTGGGCATTCTTGCAGAAATAGCATCAAGTCAATAGATGGCCTGGTTGCTTTTGTAAAGCAGAATAGTGTGATTTTTTTTTCCTTCTCATTTCTGCAGTCAGATCTGGGTAATCCAGGCCTAATTTCTTAGGTGACTCAAGCACTAAAGATTTCTGAATGGTCAGTAGTCTCCTGTTGCATAATTTTAAATACCTTCATTGACACTTGTTGATTTGCTTTTTAAAATGACATACCAAATTTGCATTAACCAGGTCTGACTGTACATGTATATACAACAGTGTAAATAACCATTTGTAAATTAGTGTGAATTGTACTGTATCTTGCATTTATGGACTTGTGTATTGCATTGTATTCTCTCCTATTTTGTAGAAATTTTGATCTAAAGAAGAAATCTAACTCTGTGCATGGACTTCTTTTGTTAAATTGACTTATAATGGAGCATACTACTTTCATGTTAAGATATCCACTTATAGCCTTGGACACCCAGTGTCTTTTTTCCCCCCATCAGCTTTTTTTGAAATCTTGCTTTTGGGAATGATTCTGGGAATAAAGAGATTTATACAGTACTTAGATTAAGAGAAAATCTGTTCTAATAATAAGGCAAACTATTGTCTGAGTTATATGCAGTATTGCTGGGAGAGGGAAAGCTGTTAAAATTGTTTATTTAAACTTCCAAAAATTTCCTATACATTCTTGAATGCTGTTGACTTCTAAACTAAGGGTGTTGGATTGAAGCATTCCTGAAGTGTATGCTCCCATGGGGACACTGATTGAGGTAGCTGTGATAGGAGTCCCTCAATTTAAATGGTTTTGGTGGATATAGCCTTCTAACAGGATTAGTTGCTAACTTGTAAATGCATATACTGAATGTCTAAATCACTCAAATAGTTCGGTCAATTAATTTACCTCAACACCAGAACTATTGGTACCCCTTTAGAGTATTTAAAACTTATAGCTGGGGTATTGTCCCTGTGTGCGATTCCCTCCCTCTCCTTGTGCCCACAACCCTACTTCTTTTAGTGTAAACATGAATAGAAAATCTTCCTTTCCATACTTGGCTATCACTATTTCCTTTTGGACTAAAATTACGTTCTGTTTTGTCAGTACATGACTTCTCATCAGATTTTTTTGGGTGTAAAATGTCCCTTTCTGAAGAGGCCTTTAACCTTGGAATCACAGACATAATGAAGGATAGTTTTTTCCCTAACTATATTTTATCCCTGTTGCCTTTAATTGTCTGTTATGAACTCCATAGTGTCCTTCAAGCTGTTAGTTTATTCTTCTCCCTGGTGTTTAATAACTACTGGAAATTTCTGTTTTGCAAATCTTGTTCTCCATCTGACAAATTGATCTTGATGTAGTATGTACAGCCTCTCAGTCTCACCTGTGGTGACACTTTAAGTTACAAAGGTGTCCTGGGAAGTGAATTTATCCAAGAAGTACTAGTCAAGAGGAGGGATGGGCTTGGTAAATGTAAGTAAAAGGAAATCATTCACTTGGAAACTCAAGTTTTTGCCATAGCAATGTATAGAATATGCTTGTTTACTCTCATGGTTTAAGGACAAGAGCAAATTATAAAGGGTAAAGTTTGTTTCAGAATAAAGTTCAGATTTTTTACAAGTCTTTGGTTGGTAACAAAAGCTTACAAATACTCTTGTTACTCATACCAAAAGAAATCTTAAAATTGGGTAACTTTTTATTAAATAAAACTTTGTTCTAAACCCCAGTGGCACTATAATCTCTTGTTTGGGGCAGTCCTTCCTGTAGTTAGCAGAGGAGGTTGACCATGTCTTACCAAGTCTGTGTTTTAGGTGGCCGTGTGTTCCTTGTTCTCATGTTTTCTGTTATTTGTTATGTTCTAAGATTGCTAAACTGCTGGAATTGGCAACTATCTGCTGTCATCTTCCATACCAAGCAGGTTGTAATTATGGTAGTGGATCAGAAAGCATTTTTTCAGACTTTAAGGGAAATGCAAGGCTGATGTGGAACAGTCTTACAGATGATTTTTCCTCCCTCTTTGTGACTGTGAGTGGCGAACTGATTGTTTTCAATAGTTGTGAAAGATAGGAAAAGCCAAGACCTTTGATCTTGTGCAATGTAGATGTTCTCTTAGCCAAACACAGGATTTTTAGGAAAGGGGCTCTCAACATTAAGAAACCACACCATTCTGGATGGAATGTGTTGGATTAAACCAGACTTTATGGCTTAGAGACCTTCAGTGGTAAGGAAAATATGTGAAATGTTTGCACAGGCTGGTTATAAGAAGGTGCTCCATCCAAGTGAAGTGCTGAGACACTGGAAAAGGCATTGTTTGATTTTTTATTTTTTTTTTTTTTTTTTTTAAGTGATTTTTACAGTTGGTCTGATCTGTAGAGATTGTATAATTAGGAAACCAGTCAACCTGGGGAGAGAGGGAAGAGACTGTTAAAAAAATCATTTATAAAAAAGAAAGCACCTTTGTAGCTGATTAGTTTGCAATACATTGTGTTTTGGGCTTTTCTGTGTATTTATAGTGTGGATGGTGCTCTGCACCAAATCCTTATATATGGGGATTTAGTACTATTGGGAAATGTCAGAAAACTGATTGGGATGGCTCTGAAGACCACTGTGATCTTAGATGGCCAGACTTCACCAGATGACCAAATTTTTGGTTCAAGGTTTCACACTGTTTCTGCAGCCTTCTAAAAATGTCAAGCTGCTATCACAGTTTCCCTGTGGTGTGGAATTTAGTTCATGGACTTCCCAAATAGCTTTGATTTGATGTTTATAGAGGTGACACAGAGGGAAACTTCATGGAAATGAAAAGGAAAGAAAAACAAGTTACTTGAAATCTAGCAAGCAAACTTTGACACTAAATGCTGAAATAACTTCGGGTCCTGCACCAGCCTATTTTTTTGGCATTGCAACTGTGTTTTTCCTCTGTTAAATGGTTTTGGGTTTTTTTTCCCACATAGAGACCCATGCAAAATGCAAGATGAAAGAGACCTTGGAAGAGAAACGTGAAAAATATCGTATAAAATGCCATAAAATACAGTGTGAACTGGAGAAAAAGTATATGTTTCTAAGTTTTTGGTAGTAGTAATCCTTAAGTGTTATCAGAAAATAAGTGTCCAGTCTTCAGTGTGTGAAAGATTTATTTTTCCTTGTAGCAAGTTTCCATTTACCATTTTGTATCACAGTGTGGTAGTTAATGCTGCTGCTTTGTACACAAGTGCGTTGAATAGTCTCAGCACAGAGAATGTATCCAATCTTTCTAAGGTGTGACTTCAAGTTAGAGCCATTGGTTTTAAGCCTCTTCATCCAAAACCCTCTGAACACTTGCAGACACAGGGCCACGGCATATTAGGAATATATTCCATTTTGTGTCATTTTCTTTGTTACTGCAGATTTTTCAGTGTTCTTTTAAACACGAGTCCATTTGCATCCTGTGAGTAAACGAAGCTCAATTTATAAAAGAGCCTTTGTCATATTCTAGCACTGTCATCCTCCAAAAGAGTCCCCATTGCCCCTTGTATGTTGTGGTGTTTAGGTACATCATTTATTCATTGGAGTGAATTGTATTTCTTTTGAGCTAAATGTGAGTGAAACTATTCTAAGGCCTTCTACCACTGATTAAATGAAATAATGTACCTTTCAAAGAGATTTATAATGTGTAAATAATTTCAAACTGCAACAATAAAGTTGGTTTCTAACAGCACTGTTAGTATATATTGTGATGATTTTGTTTTCCCCAGGTTTGAAAACTCTTGATACAGAATAGTTAAGAGTTCTTAAAGGGTTTTAACTTACGTCCAAATACATACCTCTCTATGCGATTGACAATGTGGCTAAAAAAAAAGATTTTGAGCCAGAATTTGGCTTGCACAAAGTTAACTGTTAACAGTTTTGCGTATTAAATAGGCTTGGCCATTGTCTGCTGAAATTTAACGTGGGAGACAGGCATTAGATGGAACATGGCTGTCAGGAGAGCTCACTGCCATTGGGGAAAAGGAGGAAAGCATGGCAAGTTAGGGCTGCTCTGAAGTTTAATTTATGCCCCATAAGGGCTGTTTTAACTCTGGGGGACCATTTTGTAGACTGATCCATGATGCTGAAAATAGGCTCTGTATCCAGTGCCAGTGGCACAGGGTTGGACACTTGCTTGTGGATCAGCTGGAATGTGCTCAAGGCGATTGGATTGGGCTCTGAGTAACCTGGGATAGTTGAAGGTGTCCCTGCCCATGGCAGGGAGTTGGAACTGGATGATCTTTTAAGGTTTCTTCCAACCCAAACCATTCTATGATTTCAATTTAATAGAAAATACTCAGACTATGACTGGATTTCTGAGGTTACTATCCCTACTGAATTGCTGCTTAGGGCCAAGAGATGGTGTTTCTCTGGCATCCACTGCTCAAATCCTCAAAGTTCCACAGGGAGGGCTAAGCTGTAGCTAATTATTGTTCACTGTTGTAGTTGCAGTGGAAAGGAGATCTGTGTTGATGAATTAATCCAAGGTAACCTGGAATCTTTCTTTTCTTCCCTAAGTAAAAAGCCTTCATTCACAGCTTGGCCAGAAAATTCAGAGTAAGCTCTGACTGAGATAGAAGTTGTCCATGGGAAGTAGTGAAGAGGTTTTTTGAGGCCACCCCAGAAAATATGGTCCTGAATAAGTTATTAATTCTTCTTTAGGTAAAGAACTAAGTACAGACGTAAAATAGGAGGGAAAATAATGGCATGTGTAGTTGGCTCCAATGCCTATCATATTTAAATGTCAGCTATGTAAAGTGTACACTCTCAGGAGTCTTCTTGAATGAATTCAAAACAGCACATTTGACCTTCATAACAATACAAAGCTTATTTTGGGTTATTTAGGATGTATATAGGATTATAGGTTAATATATTTAACATATATACATTGTTAATAGATACACAATAATTATATATGTTTCCTTCCCCTTCCTTGTTAATATTCCCTACAACCAATCTGCAGTTCACCCTCATCCCAGTCTCTTGCTGTGCTGTTTAGAATAAAGTTGCTCAACTGGTTTTCAGATTTTTAGGAGTGTGAAAGGATCAATATATAAAATTGTTGAAGTAATAGTACTCACCTGAGAGGCCAAAAGTGGTGTCTACCTGAAACTACTTTCTAGCTGACCAAGTGTTCTGCCAGTTGACAGGGGAGATTTAAAGGACACAGACACCAATGGGAAGAGTGGTCTTATTTTACTATGAATGTAAAGACAACACTAAAGTAAAATGATACATCCAATAAAACTACACGCTTGGCTTTAGCAACAAGCAAAAATAAGCAAGGTAATGCACCTAATCATTACTATACAAGAGAAAGGATGGTGATTGAGAAAGATACATCACCAACTGCCTAAATACTTTACCGTCATCCAGAGTCCGCAGTCGCTGGGGAGCCCCATTTTGCAGTGAGGACCTGGAGAGACCTTCCTGGCAATTGGGAAAATCCTACACAGTGCGTCCACCCATGGGTGAAGTCTCCAAATTCACCCTGAAAGTGGGTCCAGCATTTATAGGCCCAAATCAGCAAGTCGAAGTGACTTGATTATATTTTTAGCACAGAAACTCCTGGATCTGATGGCACACTTCCCGACCAGCAAGGGCCAAGGCTTGGCCAGAGCCCAGGCCTCAGCTGGGAGGGTTTCCTGTAAAATATCCTACAAACAAGTCTCTATTCATGTCAGTTGGGAAAGTTTCTTAAAATGATAAATTTCTTGCAGATAACTACACGAGGTTATACAGAACTAGCACAAGCATCTTTGTAATCTATTTTTAGCTAAATAATACAGATGGTGTTAGTCACACAGTACCCAGGATTCATCTTGTGAGTCAATTCTGACTGAGGCCTGCTGCTCAGGCCTCAGCACATCACCAGGGCAAGTTAGAAGCACGACTTTCACTTTTCATCCTTCTTTTCTGCGCATACCTTTTCTTTCCCTGTGCTCTGGGAAATAAAACAGGATGACAGACTCCAGCACTTACCCGCAGGTGGCAATGGAGCTGCATCTCATTGTTGGAGAAGCTTTTTCACGACAGCTCCTTTCTGTAATGCAGCATGTCATACATTGAGTTAAACAGGAAAAAGGGTATTCTTTTATCTCTCAATGAGTTGCAGCCAAGATCTGTAATTGCCTTGCTCTTAATGTTGCATAACTGTTAGCAAGACTCAAGCCAAGCATTAATGAATTTCATCAGAACTTCATTTTTTAATGAGCATCATTAATCATTAGTCATGCATGCTACAACCTACACTTCTCTAAAGTGGGGCTTTGCCAATCCTGTTGCACTATAAAAACAGCAGCAGGTCCTCCCCAGATTTTATCAGTGAAATAACAAGAGAAGACTGTGGAGAGAGGAAGACACAAAAAAATTTTATTTGACCTTTTAAATACTTAAGATGCTCTCTGAAAGTTGGGCTGAAGCTTCAGCTTGTGAGCAGCTGCTGCTCCACTTTTCTCTGGGCTGTGGTGACAATGTGAGAACTCCCAAGTTGCTCTAAGCCACAATGTTGATCTAGCCTCTACACATGGATTCACTGGGCTCCCTTGGCTCTTGTTACAAAATTCAGTGAAGCTTTGAAGGTAAAAATTATTTTCAAGTTTGGAAAAATGATGTTTAGAGGTCTACCGGCTGGTCTCTACTCCTTTGGATTGTGCAACAGGTTGTGTTTAAGAGCTACAGAAGGAACAGTGGGTTCCTGGCTGTCCCACCACGCTTGTCCAGATTTAGCCATTCTGATAACAAGCAAGTGGCAGTGTTTTATCTGCACCAAACTGTCTTGCAGCTCCTTCATGCTTCTTCTACATAAAGCAGAGCTAACTTAATTCACCCACCTCTGCAAGTTAAGTTGTCATGCAGGTGCCAGACTGATAGAGCTGTACAGGAAACAAAAGCTTTTCCTTGGTGTGTGTCCTAGGGATGCACCATGACTCGTAACTCCTCCCAGGCAGCCAGCGACAGGACAAGAGCAAATGGCCTCAAGGTGCACCAGAACAGGTTCAGGTTGGACATCAGGAAGAATTTCTTCACCAAAAGGGTTGTCAAGCACTGGCATGGGCTGCCAAGGCAAGTGGTGGAGTCATCATCCCTGGAAGTGCTCAAGAAATGACTCTACTTGGCACTCATGGTTCAGTTGAGGTGATGCTCAGTCGAAAATTGGACTCCATGATCTTGGAGGTCTTCTCCCACCTTAATGGTTCTGTGATTCTAAGTCTGACCCAAACGTGCAGTCTATCACTGCAGTTGCTGACTAGAAACATGATTTCAGAAACAGATCAAACCAAAGAAAACAAATCAAATTGTGTCTAATAACTGCACAAGGAAAAACTATTTTCTGTATCTTATGCACTAGACCAAGAAAATGTTTTACTCAGATCTTGATCTGTGTGAATACTAATGTTTGTGGTTAAAACAGAGGAGTTGTCTGAAGTAGTGTTGTATAGGGGGAAGAGTAAAATCATGGAATCACAGAATCATTAGGGTTGGAAAAGACCTCCAAGGTCATTAAGCCCAAACTAACCAAACACCACCTTGTCAACTAACCCAGAGCACTGGGTCCCATGTCCAGTAATTTCTCGATATATCACAGATAATAATAATAGTATCAAGGGATATTCATATATTGAAATACAGGATCTTCATTTGGAGGGATCAGAAAAAAGAATGTGTCTCCCTAATGGGAAGAGGAGCTAGCACCGTGGAGGAGAAAGACAAGGAAAGAATTAGGGGACTGATCTAAAAGAGGTAATGGAAAGAAGCAATTAATGAAAAGGTGCACTGACATGGGAGACAGTAGAGGACTTAAAAACAGGCTCATGAAATAAAAGAGAGCACCCAAGATTAGGGGGAAGAGATATTGAATAGAGTGGCAAGATTAAATCAGAGATTTGCTGCAAATAATCAATTTGCCTTTGAGAAAAAAAAGGGAGATACAATTCTGTATAACAACTGTAACACAACAAATAAATACAATGTAAACTTACCTATAAATACAGGCGGGAAAATACCTGAAAATGATACAAAATTTTCTATCATTGTATCAGTTATTAGACTTAGTTTTTGATAATGTTCTAGTGAAAACATCAGTCCTAACCAGTATCCATCATGTGTACATTAAATGAAGTAAAAGAAACCAGCTGGCTGTCAAATATAATTTCCTTGCCATGGGAAATGATCTGAAATTGCAAAATGTTATCTCACTGTCACATTGTTCTGCAAAGAAACACATGGCATACAATAAATTCATTCCTTCAAATAATGCAATATTTTATTTAAATATATAATATTCAAGTCATGGATGGCAGATAAAATCTCTGACTTGCACTTCCTAACTACTGGCTGTATTTTTTTAAAATAGAGCAGTAGAAGGAGAAGCAATATTTATCTTACAAACAAGCTGATATGCTTCTTACTTTGTGTGTGAGTATACACACACAGGGAGAGAGAAAGTGTTCTGCCCAAGGACCTTACAATGGGTATAAAGGTAGAAGAAGATCAGCTTCCCATTTTACATGTAGATAAGAACATAATAGAAATATAAATTGCAAACCTAGTTCTGCACAATGAGTTTTGTAGCATGAGCAGTAATTAAACACTGATATTATATTGATCAAGCTTTAAATTTCTTTCCTGATGAAATGGTGCTTGCTGAGAGTGAAATGTTTCTACAGAAATGTTCTGTTTGCTGAAAATATCCCAAGTTCTTGGGGAATGGATGAGGCACCAAGGAAGCTTTGAATCACGAAGGAAAGCAGGTCTCTCTCTTGCATCTGTGTGAGTCTCCTTGCCATCAGGGCAGTGATTCTAGATCAGCTCTCTTATTCTAGTCCTAAAATGAAGGTTCATTGAAAGTTCAGTCTCATTAGATGTAGTACCAAAATTTTGAGTTAGAAATAATTTTGTGAAACCATGTCCAGGACAGTGTTTTTAATCCAAACATCCACCTTCAACAACTGTTGACAGTGTTGATGATAAAATCCTGATTTCTGGCATAATTTGATTCAGTTAAAAAATCTTGGCTGTCTTCAGATTACTCACCATGTGCAAATAATTGATGTGTAGACTCCCACAGATTACAAATGTAGTGGATATTTAAAATATCCACTTATTCTATTCTTTTCTGTAACTCAAGTCAGATATTTTTTCCCCTTTTTCTCCTGGGCTGAACCAAAATAACTTGTGCCTTCAGTAAAATTTTGATTTAAAGACATCCTGAAATGATGAGTTCACTATGTTGATAAATACCACGTTTCTATGATCAGTCAGACTCACCAGTAAAAGAAGTTGCTTCATTTTTCCTCTGAACTTGTCTGCTTTAAACTCCTTTTTTAAACTCTGTCCTGAAAAAACCCCAGTAACCTTTTTTCCTCATTTTCCCTCATCACTTTTCAGTCTTTGATGGGCAAAATAACAAAGGGCACTAACTTGGCTTATCCTTTCCTCAGTGTATTTTTCCACTCTCACAGTTTTATGCTGTTGATATCAGAGCACGACAGCACCTTCCTCCATTGGTCTCCTCTCAGTATCCTGCTTGTTTCTCTCCTGCTTTCATTTACTGCTCAGTTATTTATCCAATAAAATCCCTCAATCCTGTCCTGACAAGGCAGAGTTGTTTGTGGGGGCAACATCTTGATTTTCCTGACTTGAAACAGCTGATATTTCAGCCACAGGTCTCCCAAACTGATCCCCATCACAGTGTGATGGCCCTGGTCACTCTGCCAAACTCCTTAGTGCCTAGAAATTTCTCAGAAGTGTTTTTATGTTTATTTCAGGATTACAGATAAGAATATTAACTAGCACTGGCCTGTGAACTAATCCCTTTCATCATATAGTTGACTCACAGTAATAATTTGCCACTGACAACTAACTGTGAGTTAGCCAGTTTTTAATTAGAGCTCAGCAAAACAATTCTTCTGTAAAAAAGATTTCTGTTTGTCAAAATCCAAATGTTTTGCAAGAATGTGTCAATTTCAACAAATATTTTTAACAAGGAAAAGTCAAAACATTTCATTTTTACTTTCTTGATTTTTTTAATAATATCAAAACATTTTGTTTTGGTATAAGAGAAAATTGTTTTGACTTCATAATGTTTTCATTTAATTTTCTTTCTATATTAAAGTATCTTTAACATGTTCCATATCAAATATACCAGCTAACACATCATATTTAACATGAGAAGCTCAAATGAGATGGATAAACATTATCCAAATGAATTACTGGAAATACGTTCATTGTTCTAAATTAAACTGAAAGCAAATTTTAATCCATTACTGATTTTTGAAGACACAATTTTGTCTCTGATTTGGAAACCTTTTCAGCTCTTCTCCATAGCCTTGAATTTTCCACAAGGTAAGTTTGCAATCTTGATCTATTTAACATCCCCTCTGTAAATGATAAGCAGTAACAGTGGTTTAGTTACAATAATAACATTGCTCCACCTACTAAAGTGAGCTCATTTTGTCACTTTATAATTGGAATAATATATATTTTAAAGTTTTGGTTGGTTTTGGTTTTTTTTTTTAAGTTTTAGCAATTCAAGTTGTGTTCTTAGAGTTCTTCACCTTGAAGGGCCATGGTTTAAGAGATTGAAGCTGCAGTCTCACATTACAGACATTACATAGGCTACTACACACCAGGTGTTGCAAAATTAGGGCCATTCCAATAAAACTGTGGAGTTCTCTGCCAGATTTCCTGGAAAACACATGAACAATGTTCAGCAAAGGCTTGAGCTGTGCCACTCACCACCTCCCATCAATAGGAGCCTACCAGCCAAAGGTTGTTTGGAGACTCCCAGTCTTGATGCAGTCCTGGGCAGAAGCAGCCTGAGCCTGAAAAGTCGACTTTTGAGAGCACTTCATTTTCAGCTAGGGCATTTCTTGACCCAGGTTGTAGTGTGGTCATGGGACCCAGCAAGCTGGAAGGCCATGGTGGGAGGCTGGGATCCAAAATGAGACCAAGGCTGGGCTTTTGGGCAGCAGTGTCCGGCTGGGTTGGGCTGTAAGTGTTGGTGGTGGCTGCTGTGCTGCTTCCTGGCCACCAAAATATGAAACGCTGCAGCGTGGCAAAGTCAGGTATCCTCTGATGGGTACCTGGGCAACAAGAGAATGACTTGTCCAAGAATGATTTTTCCAAGTTGTCCATGGCTGGAGTGGAAGAGGAAAAGAGAAAAGAGATAATAAATGGAATGGCTCAGGAATGGAGTTTAAAATAGGCTTGTCAGTGGAGGATATAACAGTAAAGAAATGAAAGATGGAGGAATCAAGAAAAACAGATGATAAAAAAGTCATACATAAAGCAAAAGACAAAGCTTCAGTATTTTCCTTTGCAGGTAAATAATTAATTTGAGACTTAACCTCAAAGGGGAAATCTGCAGTGTAGCTGATTATTAGGTATGTTTATGTGAGTACAGGTACAGCCTTGGGCTTCTGGGAAGGTTCTTTTGTGACAAGGATCACGATAAAGTTGTGTGTCACATTCCCCTTCTGTCCATCTGTCAGCTCCTCCATGGTGTATCTCCACTTTGGGCTTAACAAAATGGACCTAATATGAATAAAACTGGTAGAAATGTTCCAAAGAGGTTTAACATTTTTCATTTTTATGGGCTTCAACAATAGATGGTGATTTCTGAGTTGTACATGGGTAGTGACATTATGAGCCAAAGGCATCCCTGGCAGAAATTCCTGCTGAGATTCACCTCAGTTGCTTAGGTCAGGAAGAGTGATCTCATTTTCAATGAAAGTCTCATGGAAAGGAGTGGAGATACTAATTTATTGAAGATGACAATACTCTTGGGAACTACTGAGGCTTATTCTGTAAAGCATCAAAATATTCCAAGCACAGCCTGTGTTGACACAGTAAAGAGCAACAGCCACAACCAGGCTGATTCTGTCTCTGAGTCCATGTTTCCAGGTGTAGCTATGGCTGCTCCTCTGCACACCCATCACATGCAGGACACAGAAATGCTGAAGTGCCACCGACACCTCAAAGTACCTCAGCTCTCTTAATCTCTGCATGTGTGACAAAGAAACAACTGAGAGACTTTCAAATCAAGAGGGATGCTAAAAGCTGCAGGCTTCCCTTGACCTGGAAGTTAAATAGTGTTTATCATTTTGCAGTTCATATGTGGGTAAAGAGAGGAACAAAAGGATGGTGATTTGCCAAAGCCCACTCCAAGAAGGATTACAAATTAAAAGACATTCTGGCACAATGGGGAGCCTGTGTCAAAGCTCTGGATGATGTTAGGCAGCCTGCCTTGCTTGACATCCCCTCTCAGCCCTCCCACTTCTTTGGATGCCTTCCCTCCCCTTATTGTTAACAGAGCACAATAATTTTTATAATGAAGGGCCAGGTCTTCCAGATGACTGGAAGCTGGCCAATGTGATGCCCATTCACAAAAAGGGTAGGAAGGAGGATCCTGGTAATTATAGGCCAGTTAGCCTGACCTCAGTACCCAGTAAGGTAATGGAACAGTTTTTATTGAGTGCCATCACGCAGCACTTACAGGATGGCCAGGGGATCAGACCCAGCCAGCACGGGTTTAGCAGGGTAGGTCGTGTTTGACCAAGCTGGTGTCGTTTTATGACCAGGTGACCCCCTGGTGGATGCAAGAAAGGCTGTCGATGTTGTCTATCCGGACTTCAGCAAGGCCTTTGACACCATCTCCCACAGCATGCTCCTGGAAAAGCTGGCAACCCATGGCTTGGACAGAAGCATTCTTTGCTGGGTTAAGAACTGGCTGAATGGCCAGGCCCAGAGTGGTGGTGAATGGTGCTGCATCCAGCTGGCAGTCAGTCACTAGTGGTGTCCCTCAGAGGTCTATGCTGGGGCCAGTTCTGTTCAATATTTTTATTGATGACATGGATGAGGGTATTGAGTCTTTCAATAGTAAATTTGCAGATGACACTAAGCTGGGATCGTGTGTCAATCTGCTGGAAGGTTGGAGGGCTCTGCAGAGAGACCTGGAATGGTTGGATGGATGGGCAGAGTCCAGTAAGATGAAGTTCAATAAGTCCAAGTGCCGAGTGCTGCATTTTGGCCACAATAACCCCCTGCAACGCTCTAAGCTGGGGACAGAGTGGCTAGACAGTGCCCAGGCAGAAAGGGACCTGGGGGTACTGGTCGACAGCCGACTGAACATGAGCCAGCAGTGTGCCCTTGTGGCCAAAAAGGCCAATAGCATCCTGGCCTGGATCAGGAATAGTGCGACCAGCAGGACCAGGGAAGTCATTCTTCACCTGCACTCGGCACTGGTGAGGCCTCACCTTGAGTGCTGTGTCCAGTTGTGGGCCCCTCAGTTTAGGAAGGACGTTGAGACGCTTGAGCGTGTCCAGAGGAGGGCGACAAGGCTGGTGAAGGGCTTGGAACACAAACCCTATGAGGAACGACTGAGGGAGCTGGGGTTGTTTAGCCTGGAGAAAAGGAGACTCAGAGGGGACCTTATAACTCTCCACAACTTCCTGAAAGGTGGTTGTAGTCAGGTGGGGGTTGGCCTCTTTCTCCAGGCAGCAACTGACAGAACGAGAAGACAAGAGTCTTAAACTGCGCCGAGGAAAATATAGGTTAGATATTAGGAAAAAGTTTTTTACAGAACGAGAGATAAAGTACTGAAATGGTCTGCCCAGGGAGGTGGTGGAGTCACCGTCCCTGCATGTGTTTAAAAAAAGATTAGATGTGGCACTCCATGCCATGGTTTAGTTGAGGTGTTAGGGCATGGGTTGGACTCGATGATCTTGAAGGTCTCTTTCAACCTAGTGATTCTGTGTGTCTTCAGCTTGTGTTCAGCCACCAAAAATCCCTGGATACTGGCAGGTTCAGACCAGCTGAAGCTCCAGTACCTGACACTTCAGGCCCAGTACAGCAGCTGGAGACCAGTGTTGCTGCTTGGGAGTCCGAGCAGAAGAGATGAGTGGAAGCAAAAACCGGGGATTTGTACTGTTCTTGCCTCCCATGACTGGCTCTGCTTGTAAGCCAGCACAGTACCCTTACCCAAACAACACGCTGGATTCTTGCCAGCCACTTTAAAAATAGATTGCTGGGCACAATCCTGCCTTTTCCTGCAGTTTCTGGCTATCACATAGGTTCTTAATTTCAACTTCTGTGTTCCCCTGTCTTTTCTCTTTCGCTCCCCTCCTCTTGTCCCCGCTGCAGCCTGCCTGAGCTTCTGCCCATTACAAAGGAATAATCCCATTGTTGAGTCTTCACAGGACTGAGACATGCCAATCTGACCCAGGTGTAATTGTTGCCCAAGGATCCCAAGTCACCTCTTCTACTGCCACAGAGCACTGCAAGGGATGGCGGGAAAAAATCAGATTAAGCCCCTCATGGAATAGCTTTCTTTCCACATAAGACCCTGTTGCTGTGGAAAAGCACAGTGAAGGGAAGAGAGGCAACCTAGAACCTGCCTCTTGGGAGTAAGTGGCATTTTAAATGACCAAATGGAGTTAAGAGTTGACTGAAGATTTCACTCTTGCAGAGGAGCTGAAGACATCTGCTCACTAATAAATGTGTGAAGGAAACAACTGCTTATATCAAGCTGTGGTGGAAGAGAGTCTGCTTTAAAACTAATAAGTCATAAATAAGGTCCAAGCGAAGCCTTCTCGTTATTAATCCAGACTGGGGATGAGCAGATGGAGCAGCCCTGGGAGAAGGACCTGAGGGTGCTGGAGGTGGAGAGGTGGCCATGCCCCGGCCATGTGCACTGGGACCCAGAATCCCCCATGTGCTGGGCTGAGCCCCCAGTGTGGGCAGCAGGAGAGGGAGGGTTCTGCCCCTCTGCCCTGCTCTGCTGAGACCCCACCTGCAGAGCTGCCTCCAGCCTGGGGGTCCCAATACAGAAAGGACATGGAGCTGATGGAGTGAGTGCAGAGGAGGGACACCAGGGTGATCAGAGGGATGGAGCAGCTCTGCTGTGAGGAAAAGCTGAGAGAACTGAGATTGCTCAGCCTGGAGAACGTGTGACCTCATTGTGGCCTTCCAGTACCTGAAAGGAGCTGACAAGAAAGATGAAGAGAAACTATTTACAACGGCCTAGAGTGACAGGGTAGGAGGGAATGGCCTCAAGCTGACAGAGAGTAGGTTTGGTTTGGATATTAGGAAGAAATTCTTTCCCGTGAGGGTGGTGAGGTCCTGGCACAGGTTGCCCAGAGAAGCTATGGCTGCCCCATCCCTGGAAATGTTCAAGGCCAGGTTGGATGGGGCTCTGAGCAACCTGGTGTAGTGGAAAGAGTCCCTGCCTATGGCAGAGTGGTTGGAATAAGACGATCTTTAAGGTCCTTTCCAACACAAACTATTCTGTGATTCCCAGCAACAGGCAGGTGCCTAAACCTGATGGGGTGGGGGCAACCAGCAGCTCTGTAACCCAACTCAAATGTGGGCATAATATGAAGAGTAAGAAACTGTAATAGAGGTAACAGAAAAATGGTCATGAAACTCCTCCCTCACCTTGTGTGTAGAAAAACAACAGCTTGGCCAAAGTGGAAAATGTGATGAAATGGATATTCTTAGGGGAAATGTCTGTTTTCAATTCTGTATCATGCACCAAGACTTAAATCTGTTACTGTTTTGGTTTTCTCAACAAAAAATATTTTCTTAAGCAAGTGTTTGGTTTGTTTTTTCTATAAAAAGAAACATTTTATTTCCAAAGTACAGTCAAACTTTATAACTTTTTAATAATTGCCACTAAGTATCCAGCCTGGTGAAACGTTTGGCTAAAAAATTGCACATGCTATTTTCAGCTTCAGTGTTTCAGCTTGTACATGTCCAAACCTTTATGGTTTGAAATTTTGGACAAAAGAATATTTAAGAAAAAAATTTGGAACAAGATTGCATTCCCGGTCAACATTTTTCATAAAAAGTAACAAACTTTTACCTCAGCTATGGAACTGCTCTCCCTGTGTGGCAGTAACATTATACCCCAAAATATACTTTCTTTACTGTATAGTGGTGATGTTACTGGCAGTGACTAATCTCTCTAGAACTCAAAGTCCTCTCTCCATCTGCAAAGCTGAGATGTCACCTCTTAAAGAGAAATAATCTTAACCCAGGCTGCTTTTGAAATACAAATACTTACAGTGTTCCTAAGCTTTTTGCAGGCTTAGACACTTAGATCTAAAGTATCATTTTAATTCATTAAGTGACTCCTTAATTAAATTAACAACTCCCACCTTTCCTAATCAGTAGATCGTCTGTCTCTTACTCTGAGTCATATTCCAAGTGACAAAAATTTATTGCGTTTTCTCTCATGAACACTGCAGAGCAACAGTAGCAATGACTGACCTAGATGCTCTTTTGCTTCAGGAAGAGAATTTTACTAAACTTTATTTATATCCTCCATGCAAATTCAATAAATCATATTTTTAGTGGGGAACCGAATTTTTTCTTGAAGGACTTTTAATGCCAGTGGTGCATTAGGAAAATGCTTTGCTTCAGCACTCAAAGAGTAAAGAACACTAATAGAAGAAGAAAAGTGATTAGATTTTGATTCAGGTGCCCACAGATTTTGAGATAGGGGCCTAAATTCTTGACCTTCTGTGTTTAAGATAGCATATTCAGTGCTGGTAGCAGAATACATGAGCTTAGTGACAAACTGTGCAGTTTATAAATGCATAGTACCATTTCTCTGGCTCTTCTATCTAAAGAGGACACAAGCTCTGCTTTTCAAATTACATTTTACAGAAACAGATAAAAAGATACCTCACAAGATTTCCTGCTTACTTTGCGTCCCAGAGCAACACCTAACAAATTTAAAGAAAGCAAAGAGTGAAAGACAATTAGGAAAACATTCAACTTAAACAAAACAAGCCATTGATGTAACAAGAGATACTGAAGAAATTTAAGAAGAGAAGTGCAAGCAGGAAGACCACGTCAACATCTGGAGGCATTAAATGTATGAAACTCTTGTATTACTCAGTTTGTGCTTAATCCTCACTGTAACATGACCAGGTATATGCAATTTTCTTCTTTTATTCAGGAGAAACTTATCAGGAGAACGCTGTTCTACAGCAAGGCTTTTACAGGTGACCACAACATCATTCAGTTCATTACTACATCAGAGAATACCCAACACGCAGCCTGTGGAGACCACAGTTATCTATCAGTTATATTTTTAGAAACACTGCTTCTGCTGCCTTTTAGCCTGTTGAATCTGTCCAAGGAGAGCAAAAAATGTGTGAAACATTAATATAGAATTAATTCTAAATAGAAAGTCTGCCAGATGCTCCCTAAGGTCTCTGGGCAGTCTAAGACTGGAACAGATATTTTCAGATTGACACAGAAGAGAGGAGTTATAAATCATAGAATCACAGAATGGTTTGGGTTGGAAGAGACCTTTAAGGTCATCTCATTCCAACTCCCTGCCATGAGCAGGGATGCCTTCCACTATCCCAGGTAGCTCAGAGCCCCATCCAGCCAGTCCTTGAACACCTCCAGGGATGCGGCATCCACATCTTCTCTGGGTAATCTCTTTCAGTACCTCCCCACACTCTGAGTAAAGAATTTCTTCCTAACATCTAATCTAAATCTCTCCTTTTTTTACTTTAAAACTATTCCTCATGTCTTATCACTATCTGCCCTTGTGAAAAGTTGCTCAGAGGACATTTTCAGTTCAATCCATCTGAAATGTTGATTACACCTGTATATAAGACTCTGCAATTGTGAAATGTGAGTATGTATGGAGAGCTGGGTGGGCACAGCAGTTTATGTCAGACAGGGTGCACTTGCATACCTGGGCGGTGTGCACAAGAACAGGGGTTTTTCAGCTTAGATGCACTGTGCTGTCTTCTCAGTAAATGGATTTCACACCCTTCAATGAGAAGACTGATTGCATCTGCCCGAGATAGTCTTGAAAACCTGTTTTCATCTATAGCTTCCTTGTTTCATGTCTCTAACTTTCTCAAACTTTCACCATTTGGACTGGAATTTTCCATGCCAGCTTTGCATCCAAAGGTGATCATATAAAGATTGCTATGATCAAAGAAAAGAGGAGGGTTATTTGTTTGCTTGTTTTTGAGAAAGACTAGAGTACTTTTACTTTTTTTCATGGATAGCTCTACTTTCTGGAGAAGAACACTGCATTTTTCCTCCTTTCCACGCAGACTTCTCTGGATTTAGCTCATTCACAGTTGCTCACTGCTAAAGCTTGTTCAATGAGATGATGAGTTCAGTGTGCTCTAGGAGAAAATAGGACTAAAACCTGAGGCAGACTGGCTTCCACCCCCAAACGTCTGCAACATTTAGACAGGAATCATCCTTTCTACTTAATTTAGGATGTGACTGATCAAACTTTTCAAACTAGTATTTTATTCCACTCTGTAATATAATCTATATAATCTAATGATTGTTTATGTCCTGCAGGGGCTTGAACAGCAGGAAGGAAGGCTGTACTGGGCTAATATCCAACTGTATTCACTTGCTCATGTGAGTTATTCACATTTCTTACCTATCATCCACATATCTAGGAGTCTCCAGGGCAGGTTGAGTTTATGTATGTACAGCAAGCTCCATAGCAAATTCCCTTCCAAATTATTCCTTTGCATTGCAGCTGTTGCAGTTGAAAGTCATAGGCAAACACAACCAGAAATATAATTCTCTGTTGTCTCTCCATAGAAGCTCGTGCAAAGTGTTGACTGTTGTCACATAGGCTCTTTTTGGTAAGTCCATTTCCCCTGTGAGTTTCAGTGTCACAACACCGATGGTAGATTTGCTCACAACACAGACATCAGATGTGTAGCACCTCTTTAAAGTCCTTTAGATATATATGGCAAAAATCTATTTATTCAAACAGTCAAATTCAAAATTACCTACCTAATTCTGATTATTAAAATGCATTGCAAATTTTCTGAAAAAAGCATTCAGAGATGCAAAATACTACCTTAAAAATTTAAAAGATATTCATATTGCAAAAGAGATTGAAAAAATCAAAGTATGGTTTTAGCTGTTTTGATCCATGTGGAAATAATGCATAACGTTACAACGAACATTTAATTTTTCACCCTGCAATAAAATACTTATATACATTTCTCTTTCACAACATTGCTTTATTGAGGCACTTCTCTCCTGTCCTATGAGCAAGGGTCCCTAAAGGACCACATCTCTGACAGCACAATGGATACTTTCCTGTGACCAAGTCAACTCAGTGTTATGCTATCAATCTCTCCAATTCCTTTGCTCTAACAGTCACGTTCCTGGTAGCCTTTACTGTTGAATTACTTCCATGGGCTTGATAGACTTGATTTTTCCTGTGTTTTCCCTTGTCTTGCTTCAGAACATGAGTCAGGTTTTTTAACAGGGATTTTAATTTGGTTTTATTGCAAAGCACCTCTTTTTTCCACCGAAATTTCTTGTTTGCTCTTCCTTGCAACAGTATGAGCAACTTTCCTCATGGAATAGAAAAATCTTGGTATAACTGACGTATAAAAGGCAGAGGACATACCCTAAACATGGGGAGGGTAGCTGCAAATAGGAGATAGGAAGTTTTCCCGATAAATCCTGCAAGGTACAGCCAGCCATACGGCTGGGTCTTAGGACACTCCAGTGACAGCAGGCTGGGCAGCTAATTTGGGAACACTGGGATAGCAGTAGCATGTCAGACCAGACAACATTTTCTGCCTCCTATGGAAATTAAAAAAAGTGCAGGAAGGGGTCTAATGTATCATGAAACTTTCCCTGCCCTGTTACTCGGGGACTTTCTGAGCTGGAGACTTGAGGCTCTGTGTTCCTCAGCCCATGACAGATTTTCCTCCATGAATTTGTCAAATTACATTTTCAACCATATTATACTTTTGGCTTCCAGAGTTATCTGTATTTGAGCTTAATTATGTGCCACATGGAAAAGTGCTTCCTCCACTCATTCCAGTTCTGTCGAAAAATAATTCATTTCATGTCCTTAGGTCTTAGATACCGAGAAGGAGCCACAAATCTCCCCATGCCGCCCTTTGCTGCAGCCACCAGCACATGGAAGATCAAGTTCCCTCTTCCCCAGGATGCAGAGTCCCAGGCTGCCTCTGTTCCCCACACAGATGTTGCTCTGAACTGTGATCCAGCTGTTGCCCTATTATTTCTATATATGCTGTGTCATTTTTGAGAGTAACAACAGGGCCTTGAAGCAGACACAAGCACAGGGATTCTCCTTTCTATTCTCTCTGCTTTTCCTTCCCCCATGGTTCTCTGTGTCTTATTTGCCTTTTCAACCTTCCCGAAGCATGGGCTCAACATTCCTATGGAACTAGGCACAGTGACGCCGAACTCTTTCCTGAATGATAACTAGTGACTCCATGCCCAAGTGCAGTTCTTTTCTGGGTGTTTATGTGCTTTTCCTGGCTACCTGATCACCTCCTCACCCAATAACTTTCTCCCACGGACGGACCTTTGGATTTCCGAGGTGCTGCCTGTGCCAAATAGTTGTGCTGCTGGCTTATGTCACAGTCCCAGCATGGGAGCTGCACTTCAGATGTTTGGGATCTCGACTTGGCTACGGCTGCCCTATGAGAGGTTTCAGCTCTGTTTTCACTCTCAATTTTGAAACGTGTCTCAAATGTTTCATACAGCCTCTCAGTACCAAACAAGTTCTCTCTGATGCTGCCTCCCTCGCAGCTCTCCTCCTGCTCTGCTGAGTAGATTTTTGCAGCTTTGTGTATTGTCCCCTTTGAAAAGCATGGCTGTTTATTTTGTATGTGGTTAGGCTGGATCTGTTTCCTTTTCAATGGCACAAATCAGCAAGCTGACTTACATTCCTTGATCAGTTGGTAAAGCTTAGCCAAGATTCAAAACTCAGTCTTGAACAGAACTGAATGTGACATTTTCTTTTCCAGCTGCTTCCCTGAGTTTAAAATGCCACACGCTAGTGAAGGAGAGTCCCAAAATAGAGCTGCTTATTCTAACCCTGGACAAGACACTTTACCAACACAGGAAAAAAATGCATTATTTATAAAATCCCCCTTTCCATCCTTCAGGGTAAACAGGGTGTGTGCCCTCAGGGCTGCTCGGGCAGAGGGAGCAAAAGTCCTTGTGCCATGTGTGAAATATTGTGTCTGAACTCTCCATTTCTGTTAGTCTGCTCAAATAAAAAAATCACTGGCACTGTAAATTCACAGTAGCATATACTCCAGTTATCTTAGCCCATGGCACAATGGCTTGAAGGAAGGCACTGGGGAACTGCTGAGACAGGACTCAGATGTCTCTTCCAGGATGTTTGTTGTTATTACTGCCATCACATCTCATTGGGATAAACAGATACGACAATGACTATTTTGTACTGTGGCCTCCTTTCAAAACAAGAAAAAAACAGCGCCCATAGAGTTGTTTTTATTTTGGTCAACAAAAGCTTAGACATAATGGTATTTTTGCTGAATGCACAGTGTACAAGTTACTGAGCATCTTATAGTTTTTTAGCCCATGTGCAAAACCATACTCCCTGAAAAAACAAAAGATTGGTAACAATTAATTCACTGCAGCTGGCAATGTTAAAAATCCTGCTCTATGTATTAAGTTTATGGTGTGCCACTGCTATTGCTGGTTTCCCACATTCCAAAACAATATAACAGTCTGTCTTCATGTTAAGCACAATAATGGTGTGAGGTTGCCATGACTAGGAGTGATGGTTAAACAGATCTCCTTACTATATATAACTACCTCCCTGTCTAAGCAAGCAGCCACACAGAGCAGCTTAATTTTTGTTAAATTTAATTAAAATCTGACGGTATTACAAACTCTCAGAACACCGCAACAAAAGGACTTGGTATTCATAAAGTAATTTGTTGCTAATTTTATCCAGTGCCTTAAAAGGTTGCTGGAAGTAGGGGACCACAAAAGAATATACCACTCCAAGCTGGGATTTTTATCACTTTCTAAATGACACAGTGAATGTCAGGGAAAAGCTGTGTGATAGTGGCTGAATGGGTATTGATGGCTGCTGTAGCGCTAAATGATGCATTGGCACCAAAAGAGAGCCAAAGAACAAATCATCAGTGACTTTTTCTATTTTACTCTTTCAGGGAGAAAAAGTCACATCCAGACTTGCAAAACCTGAATTAGAATTGTTGAAAACAATTAGCTGAAGGAAACCTGCAACAGACAAGCCCAGTTGTGTGCCCATGTTCTCTCACCCATTACTGCAGCAGTACCATAAACAGGGGGCTCTAAAAAAGCACAAGAACAATTTGGTTTGGATCCAGGCTGTTCTTTCTACAAATCTGACAAGCTCTGAAGTATGGTTGGAAAACTACTGGAGGGAGGAAAAAAAAAAACCCAGACAAACCCACAAAAACCAGCCCAAAAATGACATTGGAAGAGGGTGCTGTTCCTTGTGCCCACTTTTGTACACCCAGCTCTGCTGCCTATATTAAAAAGCTGGTCTTCCTCATCTATGCATGGGGACAAGCTCTTCCAGCTGCTTATGCAGGCAGGAAAACCAGCTCCCTCTGATCTCTCCTGTCCAAACCAGACTGAGTGCAATGTACAATGCATATTAAACATTGTGTCTGATGCTCTGGCTGGTAGTAGGGAAGAGAACTGGGAGCCTCCCTGAATACTGCATAAGTATTTCTCCATTTCAGGTCAATACACAGGAGTCTGAGAAATGTGACTGATTTTTTTACCTGCCCTGAGGTTTAGGCACCCACAGACACTTAACCCATGACAACCAGTTTTTACCAGTGCATGCACTGATAGCTCTGTTTGTGGGACAGATTCCCAGGCTGGCCAAGTTCAGCTCTGTGATACATCAACAGCTCAAAAAGTCCAGAGAGTAGGTGGATCTAGATTTCTCTTTAAGCAGAGGGACTTACAAACAACATCAGCTGAGGGTGGGTGGACTGGACTGAGGAGCAGTCTGGAAATTCCTGACACTCTGCGCCCCTTGGCTGGCAGGGCTGAGCTCAGTTCCTGCTAAAACCGCAGCGGTTGAGCTCCAAAAATATGGAGAGTGTAGGATTAGAATGGAGATGAGCTCACTGATGGGATGTGGACTCCACCCTCCCTTCTCCATGGTGGGTGATAGCTGCTGTGTGCATGACTGCAGGTTCCCTGCCTCCTGACATGAGCTGAACACGAGCAGTGACCTCATGGTCTTATTAATTCTTCTTACTTCACTTGTGTTTTTTCACTTGAGGTTTTCATTTAGCCATCCAAAATTTTAATTCTCTCAGTATTTCTTAAGTTACCCATGGGTCCTATTATCAGCAAAAAAAAGAGGAGCTAAGAATAATTTTGCTTACACTGCTAGGGTAGAGATCGGTTTTTGGCAGCAAAGATGTTTGCGGTTCTACTAATAAAAATTACTTAAAAAAGAAAAAAAAAAGAAGCAACCAATCAGATCTCATATAAAATGAGAGTTCATCCTCAACATCCCCTTTGTCCAGGTTTGTTTCCTGGCAGACCTTTGAAGGGACATCACACCTCACTGTGACAATGTTTGGATGGCACACAGGGAAAAATAAAAAAATATCCAACATTCCCTATGTACTAGACTGTTTCTCAGGAAAAGAAGCAGCCCAGAGTGATGCATCTGGAGTCCAAGCAAAAACACTGATGCAATGCCTGCGCTGTGGTAGCAGCAGGCTGGGAGATGGAAATGATTATGCTCAAGCAGCAGTAGAGCTGCTGCCCATGCTCTGTGCAATAGGACCTTTTGGAGAACCCTGGAATACATCCAGCAGGAATGCATGGAAGTAACGTATGGAGAGAAAGGGAAACACCTTTGTGGCACAGCTGTGACCAGGGAAAGGGAATTTAGAAATTGCTTGCTTCTGTAGGGTTCACCTGTTTTAATTTGAGTCACTTAACCAATGTTCTCAAAACAGGAACTAAGGGGATGGATCAATAAAAGTGAATGAGCACCTACAGCTTGGGCGGGCAATAAAACTTTCATAAATAAATCACTAGAGTTGCTTCAGTAGCATGTAGCAGCTCAGAAGTGACATCCTTCACTTTTAGAGGCTACACAGTTAATTGATAACCCAGGAACACATGAACCAACTGCATTAATAAAGAAATACTTAGCCTTGCTTAGTGAAGTCAGCACAGGTCAGAGCACAGTACCTAAACTCTGTCCTTTTACACCTCTCCCTCAGTTGTGAGGAAACCAGAGCATCCATACCTTGAATCCTGTCTTTAGTTTTGGGTCCGTTACTGCAAGGAAGTCATTGAGGTGCTGGAGTGTGTCCAGAGAAGGGCAACAGAGATGGGGACAAATCTGGAGCACAAGTTTTATGAGGTGTCTTGGTCTGAAAGAGAGATGTTTGCTAAGGAAGGCAGGAGCCTCCCTTGGAATGGAAAGTGTAACCCCCTTCCCTCTGAATTATTACAATTTTGAAATTAAGGGGCTTTCAGGCAAAGATATGAGAAAAGGAATAACAGTTCTTCACTATTGTGTATAACAAGGCAAACAAGCAGCAGTGACTGTGGCAGTGATAGCAAACAGAACCAGAGCCCAGTGACCCCTTCTCAGCTCTCAGCCCCTTTCCCCCTCGGGGCAGTGACGCTCACGGCCGGCAGGGGGCGCTGGCGGCTCCCGGCGAGCGGGGCGGGTGCGATGTTCCCCCGCGCCGGCAGGGGGCGCTCTGGAGAGAGCTCGGGAGCACGCGGCAATGGCGGATGAAAAGCTGCCTCACAAACCCCTGGGCAGCCGATCCTGGGGCCCAGCCGCACCTCGGGAACAGCACGCTGGAACAGCAGGGATTAGCACAAAATCCTGGGTGGTAGACGGGATGTATCAAACTCCGGAGCTGCAGCGGGAACCCCGGGATGTCTCGGCAGGCAGGGCGTGCGGAGTACAGTGTAGCAAAGGCTTGGAGCAGTGGCAAAGGAACGCCAGGGGCAGGGCGGTGGGGGCCCGGCTCCCAACAGAGCAGGGAAAGGTGGGCTCAGGATCCCAGGGTTTTTCCCCTGAGGCACCGAAGCAGATGGTGAAAAATCCCTTTTTTAGTGAGGTAGGTTATTCAATAACGTCCCAGTGCAACGGCCGCTCCCACAAGCAGAGCTGCACTCATGGTAGGAGAAAAGCAGCAGAAGGCAGAACCCCGCAGTGGTGACGAATTCTCCCCACAGCGACCACAGCTTCTCTCCCCTCTGAATGCCCAGAGCCCAAGAGAGCTAGCGGCTGCACCCAACCCGGTTTTCCCAGTCCAAATCTCATGGCATCTCTGCCCTACAGGAGAAAACCCCAGGTAAAAGAGAGTAGCTGGCTGGACCTCTCCCCTGAGCTCTGACAATTTCTTTTGTCTCTTTTAAGTATCCAGTCGTTGTTGTCTCCTAGCAACGCGTATGGGGGTAAAGTCCTTAAGAGGAAAAAAAACCCAAAAGGAGAACTCCTAAAACTCCAACATGAGGAGCATTTGAGGGAACTGGGGGTGTTTACTCTGGAGAAAAGGAGCCTCAGAGGGGGCCCTTATGGTTCTCTACAACTCCCTGAAAGGAGGCTGTAAAAAGAAGTCGGTAGGGGGAATCAATGTCTTCTTCCAAGTAACATGTGATAGGATGAGAGGTAATGACCTCAAATTGCACCAGGGAAGTTTTAGATTGGACTTTAGGAAACATTTCTGCACTGAAATTTTGGCAAATCATTGAAACCAGCTGCCCAGAGAAGTTTTTGAAAGACATTTGGATGTGGCACTTTGGTTTGTGGTGTAGTGGTGAATAATGGTGGTGCTGGATTAAAAGTTGGTTGATGATCTTAGAGGTCTTTCCAACCTATGTGATTTTATGATTTGTGAGATCAGCATGCCTGCCTGACAAACAAGGTGTGCAGTATTGGAAATGTCTTTTACTGGTTTTGCATTTTTAAATTACTTTTTTACACTGCATACTTTCTTGTTCAAGCACTGAAAGGAGGCAGAATTGTAAGGCAGAGGGTGACCATGTGACATCCTGCCTACAGCCATGAAGGGGCACTGCAGGGATGGGAAGTGGAGCTCTTAGGAATGCTGGATGAGTCTCCTTTCCTGGTTTCCTAGCAAGGAATCTGTAACCAGCAAGTTGATTCAGTAAGTAAAACAAAAATGAGCCAAAGCTGTTGAATGGCAGTGCCACCATATTGGCTCCTACTTGAGGAGGCCTTGACTCTTAAAAAACCCACAACACTTTCCAGAAGAGAGAACAAAAAAGAAAAAAAGCAGCACACAGATGAGAAGTTAAATGCCTGTACAGCACAGACATCTATTTTTGAGGCTTAGGGACACATAAGCAGCAGGACCAGAGCACTGCATCTCCTGATGGGGCTTTAGGTACCCATGTAAGAGGGGCTGGAGGTATAAGTTGAAGCAGGTGAGGGCAGGTAGAGGCCTCAGCAGGGAGCAGTGAGGAAGGAGAGGTTTTAATGAAGTTATAACCTGGTCTCCCAGACACCACCCCCAAAATGCGCTCTCAGGGTTTCTACCTGGATACTCCTTCTAGAAAGCCCCTGTGCATGGCTGCTTGGGGTGGTTGTTGGTACATGTTGCCCTGCTCCCAGGAGTGGCCATGTGTGAGACTGGCCCAGCCTGGTCCAGGTGAAGAGAAGAAGCAGCAACGGGAGGCAGATATGCCTCAATCAGTGGCTGGCATTGCAGTATCATTAGGCAGAAGAGGTTAAAAATAGGATTTTGTAATCTAGTGAGCGGAAACATCAACCAGATGGCAGAGGAAGGAAAGAGGCGCTATTCCTACTGTCTAGGTAAGGATTTTCGTTAAACTGTTCAGGATCAGAAAGCTGATGGAAGAAGGTGCCATGCAGCCCTGCGCCAGCAGGGTGTGGGGTAGGCCCACAAGCCTGGGCTCTCTCAGGGAGCTGCTGTCTGTCCATTACGGTGTGGCTCATGGGGGGCTACCCTGGTCCTACCAAGTGTTGTGATGAAGGTGTGAGAAGCTGCAAGCAACTTCTACCTGCTGGGTAGTGGCTGAGTGAAGCTTCACTGAGAGAGGAAAATGGCATCCTTTGTGCCTGTGTGTGCTATGCTCAGGTGTGAAGCTTTGCCTTTCACCTGAGGCACATGAGCTTAGCAAAATGCTGATATTTCTGAGGTTGCTCAGGTCAGGTGCCTCCTGTTGTGTACTGGAATGTCATGGAGAAAAGCTTGACTGGGGAGCCTTGGCACCAGGTCTCATCCTGCTGGCTGGGTGAGCCTGTGTCCAGTGGAACTTGTGTGACAGAAAGCTCAGGCAGGTCTTTGTGTTGTCACATTTATAGTGACTTGTCATGTGGTAAGGAAGGAAACCTGCACCTGCTGCCATGGAACAGGCCAGGTCTCCTGTGCCACCATCCCCTCTCTCCCTCCCTCTGCCCCATTGCTTGGTCCTGAGCCTCCCCTGCTCATCTGCTGTGCTTCTTGCAAACAGCAAATACATCCAATAAGTTAGTGCAGGGTGAGGGTCACTTTCTTACCCAGTCTCGTTTATGCTTTAAATTAAAACTCTTAAAATTGAAAATTTGGACCTAGTGTTTACCTGAAATAAATCCTGGTTATAAGGAATGCTTTATCTATTAGTAAGAGGTAAAAAAGGAAACTTCTATGTGTTAACTCCATTATAACATGTTGTATCTCTGCATCATTCAGATGTCACTTTCTCAACCTCCTCCCCAGGGTGAAATTATGTAGTCATGATGGGAACTGCTGAGATGGTGGGACACGAGGCTGTTCTGGGGCTCAGTCCTTGTGCAAAAGGGTCACAGTCAGAAACAGCACAGTAAATTATCTGAATTTACTTCTTACAGCTTTCTTCCTCTTAACTTATAATGGATTCACTCTGTAAAAGTAAAGCTGTATAGTTGTGTGTGAAAAGGTGCTCTGATGAAATGAGTGTTGCCTAATGGAATCAATACAAAAATAGCTGATACTAATTTTCCAGCTACTGTGACAGAAAACTGTGGAAGGAGGAGGGATTCTCTTGCAGATGGGCAAACCCTATGACTCCCTCAGTTCTCCCCCACTTAAAAGCTATCAATTTAGAGCTGTCCTGTGTATTGCCCCATGAATTGAACAAGCCTTTTCAGTCTTTAATTAAGGGTGACAAACTCTTTGAACATCACAGCATTCATCTGTTCATGTGTGGAAAGCCTGGTATAACAAAAGAATTAAATCAAACTACAAGCCTAATAAAGACTACATTGCCTGAACTAAATGATGTTATTGCTGCTGCAGCTCATAGTTTTACATTTAAAAAAGCGGGTCAGAGTGTTCATTCATCTTGATTAGCAATGCCAACCTAATTACTTCTGGAGGAAACAGTAATTAGCTGGAGTCTCACCTCATTAATCATGACATTCTTCTAGCAGACTATTTTTATCTCATAAATGGCTTGGATTGGAACAAGGTGTATATTTGAATTCCAGTTAATTGTACACAGCTTGCTGCATAACATTTCACATTTTTATCATTTAACTGCTTCCTTCCTGTAAACCTCTCTGCTATTTTTGTTGGCTGCTCTTGTTAAATAAGAGGTGAATGGCCCACATAAGATAAGTCAGCTTTAATTATGGATGGAAGGAGATGAAGGTGTATTCCAGCAGCAGGGAAATGAAGTCCCTGCCTGCACAGGAGACTAAAGGGACCTTTCCTCAGGCAGAAATCAGGGCACAACTACTATTGCACTGACACTTAAGAGAAGTCTGGGCCAAGATTTTCGATGGGGAAAAATGATTAAATACATCCTTGTTATTAAAGCCAGGTTCCTGGGGATGTCTCCATGTAGGCACCTTGAAGTCAGTACACTTGAGTTGCCAGTCACTTCTGACACTATTGATTATTACATGGTTTAAAAATGTGTGTTGTTAGAAACTTAGTTTTGCATTTATTAAAACCAATGAGGAAGCATGTACATTTTTCGGGGGGTGAAGTTCTTTTTTGAAAAGTTGCATTAAACATCTTCTTAATTTTGCAAATCATGGTTGCCTTATTTATCTGAATTTTAACAATTGGGAAAGAGAGAGAGCCTGGAAGCCACAGTTCCAAATTCAGTTTACTAATAAAAGTATTGTTGCGGTGGTTAAGTCCACGTTACACTCCCCAGGTTGTTACAAAGCGGTCTCTCCCCACTCCACTGNCCCCCCCTTCAGACCGGTTTGTTCGCGGTCCGTGCGGACCCAAATAAACGCCTCGGAATTGCACGCAGAGAATCCCTCCTGCCTCTTCATCTCTGGAATGCACAGAGACTGTGTGTGTGTGAGTGGCTGCTTGTGTTCATCCGCAAGAGTGAGACTGCGTGCTCGCGTGGGTGCTAGCGAGGCACCACCAAAGTGTCTCCACGAGGGACACTGTGGGAAAAGCGCGGCATCGGTCCATCAACCCCATGCACCTCATTACCTGGTGCACCAAACTTGGACCTTGGCTGAAGTCCCTGGAAGAGTCCCTGGCGAGCAAAAAGCTCCTAGGAGCCGTGTTTTGGTGCTGCTAGAACCCCGAAGGGAGTTCTAACTTCTACTAGACCTTCCTGGCCGGCTGGCCGACATCCCTTTCAGTGTGAAAGAGCTGGTCAAAAAAAGGAACCATCCACCGAAACTTTTTCCTTTACGCAGGAGATGGGAGCCAGAAGGGCTCGGCGGTTGAAGCCAGCGCGAGAGCTCAGCAGATAGCTTCAGAGTCGGAGTGAAGCCAGTGAAACTTGTGAGTGAGTGAAGCTTGGGAAAGCTCTTTCAGGCCCCTTTTTACCTTTTCTTTTACTAGCCTTTTTTCTCTTGGTGGCTGGGTGAGGTTTTTCTGGGGAAAGATGGGTGCTAGGTTCACTCTTCCACAGAAGGAGGTATTCTTACAAGTTATGAATACCCTAAAAGTGAGGAAAATCTGGTTTTCTAAGAGATTCTTAGAATGTTTTATGTGATGGATTTTCTTTCATTTCCCAAATGTTACCGTTGATTCAGTTAAGAATCTGGCGTTCTGGGACCAGGTTATTGCGAGACTAGCGTTTCTGAGGGAAGATGGGGACAATTCTGTCAGGGAATGTTTCCCTTTATCAGTTTTAATTTATAAAGCAGTTTCAGAATCACAAAATGAAGTTACGATATCAGAAAATTTGGATTCCCAGGTGGAAGACACCCCTTCCCTCCCCTTCGCTCCCCTGTCCCCTGCACTGAGCCCACAAAATGGCGATGGTAGCGTGGTCTGCCCTGCCATGTTGGCTTCCCCAGTTCCAAGTGTTCGCATCTCTGCCCCAACCCCACGTCTTCAAAATGGCGCTGACCCCACGACCCCCCAAGATGACACAGACTGCATGGTTTTATGACCCCCCTCCACCTCTCCCTGCTCACATCATCGCGCCCGGCCCCTCCCCTGCTGCGTTGGTGGCTGTGCTCATGTTGGGCCCCTCTCCTGTGTCGATGGGTGTAACCACCCGGCTGGCCAAGCAGGTGGCTTGCTTGAGTGTCCCTGTAACTGGACAGTTGGAAGCCTCACAGCCGTGTGACAGGCTCTCTGCAGAGAGCAGCCTGCTCAAAGCCTCAGGGAAGGGCTGGCAGCAGTTGGTGTAAAAATAGCGGGCGGAGATGAAGGAGGAGGAAGGGACCCTAAGCGACTGTAACCAAGTCTTTATTCCCCGGCAGTGCCGGGAGAACAGGAAGATAATGGAGACAGGTAGCAAAGAGCGGAGAGGAAGGGTTACATAAGGTTTTAT